>JAFEMH010006513.1:0-70000 GCA_022495995.1 Adenophora triphylla var. japonica
ATTAGCATTAGCCAATTATGTGATGACAATTTAGCGGTAAAATTCAATAAAAATACCTGTGAAGTGTTTGATAATACTAACTTTTGTGTCATGAATGGAATAAGATCAAGTGATAATTGCTACCTCGTTGGTAATAAACCAGTGTGCAATTTGACAAAACTTGATGACATAAGGTTATGGCATCAAAAGTTAGGTCATTCTCATTACAGGTTGAGGGTCTATAGGCATAGTGATGGGTCCCACTGATCCAGAACTTAGAGTAGTAAAAAAAAGAGCAATCTTTTCCAACCACCTAGGGTTTGAGAAAACACGTTTTAAGAAAATTTAAACAAATAAATGCATGTTGCATGAGCCCTAAGCCCAAACACCTACCCCTTTTCAACTCCCTAAATCTAAATCCCTTATATCTTCCTCCCGCAGCACCTCGCAAAGCTTGGGTACGGACACCGGGTCACCGTCTGGTCAGTTGGGAAGAATCAAGCGCGTCGTCAGCTTCATCATTCGCTTCAACTCCGACTTTCAGAATGTCTGCATCAGCTGGTAACAATGGGGACAATACCACTCTGCCTCCCGAGACTCCTCAGACAGAACAGCAGTAGAATCAGTTGGCAGAACAGATGAGACTGCGACTTGAAGCTCAGATTAACAGCATTTTGGAGGCTATTAGGAGTCACGGCTTGGCCGCCAGTCTCAACCCCGATGGCAATTTCACTTTAGAGGAGGAAGAGGACCCTAATCCCACTCTCAGTCGCCCAGACTACACCAGGATGCCACCACCAGCCTCTGTTGGGTTTTGGGGTTACAAACGCAGCGGAAGAACTTAGAAATAAAATCAAAACCCTAGCCATATGATCCGTCTAGCATGAAGTGATTAGAAAACCATGAAATAGAATTACATACCTCGAATGAGATGAAGTTTAACAAAGTAGATCTCAAAATTCAAGCCTTGGAATTTTGATGTCAAATCGGATCTTCTTCTTCCTTGTTCAAAACATTGGTGATGAAATCAACAATGGAGATCTTTAAGCTTTAGGAGATGAAGAAACCTCCCTCTAATGGTGATCTACACGCGAACGAACCAAGAACACCTTCTTGTTGGATTGCTAGATGATCCTCTTGATTATTGAATCAATATTCAATAATCAAAGCCAAAAACTATGGAATAATTTGGAAGCCTTTGATTCAAAATCAAAACCAAAATCTAGAGTTTCATAAACCAAGTATAATGATGTGAGAGAGAGAATTATGGCTGCAAAGGACTTGTATTTATATCATATATAAACCCTAGTCATAATAAGTTAGAAGTCCTTAGGCAAACCCAACCCAATCCGTCCAAGGAAAACACGGACTGACCAAAAATCGCCTAAGGCACGACTCGTGCTTCTGCCACGACTCGTGCTAGGCTATCACAAGTGATCCCAAGCCAATTTTCAGTCGTGTCACGTTTCGTGATAAAAGTTGAACTCGTGCGGGTTCTTGTCACGAGTCGTGCTTCACCCCAAAAAGTCAACAGGTCAACGCAAATCCCTTGGAAGCCAAAAAGCAGTTGTTTCACTACTCCTGGCACGAGTCGTGCCTTTCCCCAAAATTTCCAGATTTCAGCTCGAATCAATTCGTTCTTTGTGTGTGACCCAAAAGGAATTATATTATATTGGTAGTGAGTCAAAACATGACCTCACAAGACATAAGTGACTTCTAGTAAATCATTATGTCCACCCAATTAATATAACATCAAGGTTTGATTCCTCGATAAATCAAATGTCACAATCCCTTTGTCCACGATGTCCAATTGAACATGAGTCATGGTCTATGTCAACTCATCTTGTTCAATGCTTTCTCGATTCCGAATATGTTGATAATCCAAATGCATTTGATCTTTATCAAATCACTTGAGTGTGGCCACACATTTCATCAACATCATTCATCGAGAGGCCCAAACAAACATCTCTCTTCATAAGAGGGACAAATCCCGTCTTTGACTTATCATTCTTCCCTACATGAATCCAATCGTGCTAGCATAGCCCTTATTGCTATCTGATTAAAGATAGTGTTAGACTATATCAAACATGATCTTCACCATGTGGAAGATGTTGATAATCTCAGGTACTAAGGATTTAAAAACACGACTATCATGAGATTTAATCATGACAACAGACCATATCATAAATCTCACGAGTAGGTCATGTCCAATACTTGTTCTCTAGCAAGTATCTATAAGTGTAATGTTGTGATGATGCCCGATTTTCATTTTTTTTGAAAAATCAAATGGAGTCGCCACACCGTTTTTAGTTTAAAGGCCAAAACTTTGAAAAATGCCCAAAATTAGAGAAAAATGGGTTCGGAGGTCACGTTACATTCCAGGAAGAACGTTAGGGTTCACCCGGAATGCCTCGTAAAACGAGTCTTCCTAATTTAAAACCATTTGTGTGTGTGTGTGTTTTGCAAAAGGAGTTTTCTGGAAATGAAGTTTTGACTTGACTGGACTGAAATTTACCAAAACATTGTGCTTCTGTGAGTGAAAAATGACTGAAAAAATAAAATGTCTGTCCCTTGCATTCTTGTCCGCGCGGACCAGAGCGAGATTCATTCCTGTCCGCGCGAATGGCGTTTTAGGTGCCTCAAACCTTGATGATGGCGTTTTAGGTGCCTCAAACCTAATGATGGCATTTTAGGTGCCTCAAACCTTGATGATGGCATTTTAGATGCCTCGAACCTTGATGATGGCATTTTAGGTGCCTCAAACCTTGATGATGGCGTTTTAGGTGCCTCGAACCTTAATGATGGCGTTTTAGGTGCCTCGGATCTTGATGATGGCGTTTTAGGTGCCTCGAACCTTAATGATGGCGTTTTAGGTGCCTCGAACCTTGATGATGGCGTTTTAGGTGCCTCAAACCTTGATGATGGCGTTTTAGGTGCCTCGAACCTTAATGATGGCGTTTTAGGTGCCTCGGACCTTGATGATGGTGTTTTAGGTGCCTCGAACCTTAAAGATGGCATTTTAGGTGCCTCAAGCCTTGATGATGGCGTTTTAGGTGCCTCAGACCTTGAAGATGCCATTTTAGGTGCCTCGAACCTTGATTTTAAATGATTTCTTTTGATGGTTCGCATCCTTTTGTTGGGGATAGATTCTGAGGGGGTAGATAGTCTTTTGGTGGACTTCATTTGAAGGGATCGATCTTACGTTTGCTGCCGAGGAAAAGGATGACCGTATTGGTCTAGTGGCTGGACCTATGGTAAGCTACCTACGTATCCCGAATGGGGAATCAAGCCCATACGTAGTTCAGAAGCTGCTGGGGATGAAAATGAGGAAAGAAACGGGATTTCGTTAACTTTCGTTAGAGAAATCGGACTTACGTTTTACTACCGGGGATGAAAATGAGGAAAGAAACGGGATTCCGTTAACTTTCGTTGGAGAAATCGGACTTACGTTTTACTGCCGTGGATGAAAATGAGGAAAGAAACGGGATTCCGTTAGCTTTCGTTGGAGAAATCGGACTTACGTTTTACTGCCGTGGATGAAAATGAGGAAAGAAACGGGATTCTGTTAGCTTTCGTTGGAGAGATCGGACTTACGTTTTACGGCCGTGGATGAAAATGAGGAAAGAAACGGGATTCCGTTAGCTTTCGTCGGAGAAATCGGACTTACATTTTACTGCCGTGGATGATAGTGAGGAAAGAAACGGGATTTTGTTAGCTTTTGTTGGAGAAATCGGACTTACGTTTTACTGCCGGAGATGAAAATGAGGAAAGAAACGGGATTCCGTTAGCTTTCGTTGGAGAAATTGGACTTACGTTTTACTGTCGTGGATGAAAATGAGGAAAGAAACGGGATTCCGTTAGCTTTCGTTGGAGAAATCGGACTTACGTTTTACTGCCGTGGATGAAAATGAGGAAAGAAACGGGATTTCGTTAGCTTTTGTTGGAAAAATCAGACTCACGTTTTACTGCCGGGAAGTTCTTTTGAAGAGGGGGTTAACTTGGGTTAACTTTGGTTATCCCTGTTAAGTGCGGGGTCAAGCTAACGAGTCTTGGATTTTTAAAGGGCAAAATGGGAATTTTATCCCTTCATTCATGTCCGCGCGGACAGGAGTGAAATTCAGACTGGTTTTTTTAAAAGGCCGAGGCCTTTCTTCTTCCTCTTCACAGCTTTTCAATTTTTACGAGAGAGGGGAGAGAGAAGGCGAAAATCCGCCATTGTTGCCCAAAGAAGCTTCGAAATCTTTCGATTTTCTTCAATTCTTGGATCAGGGAACACGGGGAAGCCGCTATTCATGGGCAAGGACGCGGTCCTATTGCGGAGAGGAGGCTAGAGCTCGTTAGGATGAGGAGGCATTACTCACTTTCACAATCGATTGCGGAGGAATCCTATCCAGATATGTGGCAGCATTGGTCGACTGATCCGGATCTTCGCACGGTATATCTCGAATCCTTTCATTCCTTTTGTTGATTTTATTCGAAATTGATTTTTTTTTCTTTTTATTTTTTTGAAAATTCGAAAATCATGCTTCTTGGCCTTGAAATTTGATTTTGATGATTTGCATGTTGTATTGAGTATATGGGTAATTCAAATATGCATTTTATTTGAAAAAAGAATGGACAATTTGCCATTTTTGAAATATGAGGTGACGAAAATTTGCCGAATCCGGGACGGACTTTTGATGTGGGATTTTTGCAATGAGATGATGTTTTTATGAATGATATGAATGCAAAAAATTATTCATGCGTGCATTTTTTTTGTGAAAATAGGATTTTCTGTGAAAAATGGGACGGAGTTTTATTTCTTTTGACTCCTTATGAATGAATGTGAAAAATTGTTTATGTGTGCTATTTTAAAATAAAACGGGACGGAATTTTGCTTCTGTTGACTCCTTGTCATTGACATGTCCCTCTATGCATGAATGAATGATGAATGGTGATTGCTGAAAAACCTTTTCTTTTGTGCGAGAAAAATGGGGTTGAGTCCATTGTACGCTGTTATGCTGCCGAATTTTCTTCAAAATTTTGTGCTTGTGTATGCAAATGCAACTGTCTTTTGACATCTCTCCTTTTTTTTTTTTGCAGGGTGGTGATCAGTTTGTGCGGGATCGGTGAATAAGTCAAGACCCGAGGGATCGATTGAGGCCGTGATTAGCTGTGGGACCGGCTTCCGGTCTTGGGTAGAGGGGCGATGATGAGTCCAGAGGCGGATTATCATTGAGACGGGATTATACGAGTTCGTTGAGTGCTTGAGGGCTGGTGAAGTTGCCGAAGAGCAAGGAGCTTGACTTTAGCTTTGGTGGAGCATTGGTGGGACGTGACCCACACCTTTCACTTCTTTTGGGGCGAGGCTACGGTTCCGCCTTCGACTATCTTTGCGATCACGGGCTGTCTTTTAAGGGACGTAGCATTGAGTGGCGGGATGGCTACAGTGACAGGAAGTTGCAGGATCTTTTAGGTTTTGTCCCCATTCCTAAGAAGGGGATGGGGATGGAGTATGCGGTGGTTCAAGGGAAGATTGTGGAGAGCATGGCGAGGTATGAGGCGGGTGATGAGAGGATTGCTGCTGAGCAGATTGCTAGGTCTTTTCTGTGGTTCGCTTTTTCGAGTACGTTGTTTGGACATGCCGAGGGGACGGCTGTGTTTGCTTTGTTGAGGACGTTGACGGAAGTGGAGAGAGCTGGAGAGGTGGCACAGGGGAGGCCGGGTTAAGCGAGCTTTACTTTGCTACGGAGCCCAGTGCAGTAGGAAGGCTGTGAGCTCCCTTTCATGCTTTGAGTTTCCGTTGGAGGTACAAGCTTTTGCCTTTTCTTTTCCTTTTTTTTGCACGTACTGTTCCTTTTTCCGAACTTAGCTGATGAAATCTTTTCCTTTCGCAGGTGTGGGCTCTGGAGTTTTTTGACATTAGGATGTGGCGGCAGCCGGCGGAGCATATTGGGGCGTATCCGGCCATGCTCTCCTGGACTAGGCAGGCTCGGGAGAAGAGGGGTGCTCGAGGGCGCATGACTCTCAAGTACAAGGAGTGTCGGCCCCTTATGAGAGCGGAGACAGATGAGAGGATGAGGTTCTACCCCTGGGGCCATTTTAGCGTGGAGCAGCTGAAGGGTGCGGAGAGATGGACTGTGGAGCGGAGGATCTTGAGGGGGTTGTCCTGCGATGTGTATTACTTGTGGGAGAGGGTGACGCGCCCGCATGGAGACGGCGCGCCTTTGATGACACCGATGGAGCCTCCCGCTGACATGATGAGTCCGACCGAGGGCTCGGAGACTTGGGCTTACTACCGGGGCGGCCAGCACTTCTCAGGGTTTGTGATGGATGACCCATAATCGACGTTTGTGCTGGAGAGGTTGAGGACGCCCCAGGTGCTTGAGAGGGAGGGGATCCCGGTCGTACGGTACCCTCAGTTGGACTTTTCATACGTCCAGGATGGGGTGAGATTGAGAGTACAGATTCCTATCCCCGAAAGGGTCCCCCGAGCATTCCGGCCTCGTCCGGATATGAGGGTATGTTTCTTTATCGCTTCTGTCTCTTCTTCTTCTTCTCTTTTTTAGCTTCAACCACTTCTAAAGCCTTTGTTTCTGTGCAGTTCCCGGCCACGGTTGTCGAGAAGCTGGTGCGGCAGGTGATCGGGGCCAAGAGGTTCATCAAGCGGATGGTCACTCGTGGGGCCGCTCGAGGCAGGGATAGACGAGCACAGCCGACGCCAGTAGAGCGATAGCCCTCCCATATTCATTCTGAGCATTCTGCGGACACTCCCCCTTCTCCTTTCATAGATCCTAGCATGGAGTTGTCTCCAGATCATGTCATTCTCGGGGATTTACATGGACAGGGGCATGTCTGGCACCAGGGCGGATCATCTTCACAGGGCCAGGGATCCGACGCATTCACGTTCGGGTATGACTTTTTCGCAGACCTCGGCCTGCCCTATCATGGCGTACCCACTGGCCCAGACGAGCCTCTTTCTGGAGACGAGGATGACGACCCTGAGCCCGAGATGTTCATGGCCGCAGAGGATATAGGCACGAGTCGTAAGAGGGGCCGAGGGAAGGCGCTAGGTTCCGATGATTCTGATGAGTGATTTGGTTGATTCAGACAAATACAATTTATTTTTCATGCACACTTTTTTTTTGGGATGTAATAATCTAGGATTACTTACTTTCTTTTATTTTATTTTATTTATTGTGCATGTGGATGTTGCATGAGCCCGGTTTTGCGGCAAGGGTGTGAATGTTTGGTATATGAACTGTTTTGGACGGGTTTTGTGCGGGGTTTCGAGCGGTGGGATGAAATATTCCTCCGCGGTGCGGACGATAAAGCATTGCAGATTTTTTACGATGGTGACATTCCTGTCCGCACGGATGGGGATGAGGCTCAGTCCTGTCCGCGCGGATAAGATTGAAGTCTGACACTGGCATTTAATTTTTGCTTTGGATCTGGTTTTCCCCACTTTTAATTCAAACACCCACTCCATCTACCTGTTCAAACAGCCATTTTCGGGGAGAAGGAGAGAAAAAGCCATGGAAAACTTCAAGAAAACTCCATCAAAATTGTCCCAAGAATCCCAAATTTCTTTCTTCAACAAGTTCAAGGATTGGTCCCGGGAGATTATGTACGAGAGGAGGTCATTTTTTGAAGAAAGGTACAAGGTAAAATGCTTGTGGTCTCTCAAAGAATTGGTTCCGGATTATGATCTCCTGAGGGCCTCCGCTTCATTTTGGGATACTAGAAGGCATGTCTTTTGCTTTTCTTACAATGAGGTGGTTCAGACCGTTGAAGAATTTCGAGCTTTGCTTGGTGGTCCCGAGGTGGAAGATATTGCGATTCCTTTGCCCGGAGGAGCTTCCTTTGTTGATAGGTTGTGCAACCTTCTTCATCTTTCCCCGGAGGAAGCACAAGGTATGATCCGTGGTCCTGATCATTTTGACATTTCCGGTCTTCTGATAGGTTTAGGAGTTTAGGAGTGGTTGATGATGCGTATTGGGATGCTTTGGCATTCTGCATGTTTGGGACTTTGTTTATGGTTTACTCCTTTGGGATTTGTCACCGGGCTTTCTTTGGATGTAGTTGTTCACTGTCGTTTGGGCCGGGATGTTGTGCCCTTGATCACAGGAGAGACCGCTTCATGCTCTTGACGGGTTGGCTACCGGGAGGCGGTATATGCACGGGGGCAGCCTGTTTCTTTTGACTATGTGGCTGATGGAACGCCTGGGGGTCCTTCGCGAAACTTCTGATGCGGTCAAACCTTGGACTTTTGCTAGGAGAGGTGTTACTGTGGATCTTGATGATCAGGGCTCATGGGAGTATTGGATGGCTTGTCGCGGTACTGAGGATATCAGATGGTTGGTGCCTCATTGGCGGGTAGAGACTCGGAGAGTACTTCAGGATGGTTCTCATGTGGTTATGCTTCAGGGGCTTTCTCAGTCCAGTTTTTACATTCCGGCTCTGGTTCGGAGATAGTTTGGCTTGGAGCAGGCTCCTTTGGAGGGCTTTGAGGACATAGCTACCAGGGTGGTGGCTTCTGCTTTGATGGATGATCCTTCAGTGTTCCCATTTCTTTCCCGAGCATGGAGGTATGACGTCTTTCCTCCTAGGGTTATCCTCAGGCGTCCAGGGCACGTGTTTCTGATCACTTGGTACTTGGATTGGTACGAGAGGCATTTGGGGGAGACTCAGATGGCTATCTTGAGACGGCGTGAGGCCATTGTTGGTGCGGAAGATATGACGGTTTCTGAGAGGAGGAGGGCCGAGGCGAGAGCCAATCCTTATGATAAGAGTGGAGATGTCGTGACTGATTACGAGGCTTATGTCAAGAGATAGGAGGAGAGGATTCCTATGTTACCGGCTCTGTTATAGGAGATGAGAGATGAGGCTAGAGCTACTAAGGCCCTGACAGACGCTGGTTTGATAGATCCTGTCCTTACACCAGAGCTCGGTAGGAGGAAGACTGACATTTTTCCTGTTCAGAGGAAAAAGACCCGAAGAGGAGGAAGGAAGAGGGGAGAAGCCAGTACAAGCGGCTTGGAGTGACCTTGAGGTTTCTAAGTATCCCTTGCTTGTCATAGCAGGCATATTAATTGTTATATATTTTAGTTTCTTATAGCAGGTTGTAAGTCGTAGGAGTGAACCGAGCTTAGACTCATCAAAAAGTTTTTAACTGTAATGAATATGTGAATTGCTTTAGAGTTTTTCAAAACGCCTTCATGGCTAGATCAATGTGTTGATGACAAAGCATGGCTTTTATTTGTGTTTTAGACCGAACCGTTTCCGGCTGCCTACGTTTCCCTTGGACCAAAGGGCTCAGGTCTCCGTAGTTCGACTCGGTTAATTTGTTTTTTTTTGGTGCAACCCTGTCTTATACCTAGGCCGCCTTTTCGGGTTTTCAACCTAGTTGGGTATTACTCTTTTAGCACTCCATCTTTTTTTTTTGTTTTTGCGGTGCAACCCTGTCTTTTACCTAGGCCGCCCTTTCGGGTTTTCAACCTAGTTGGGTATTACTCTTTTAGCACCCCATCTTTTTTTTTTGTTTTTGCGGTGCAACCCTGTCTTTTACCTAGGCCGCCCTTTCGGGTTTTCAACCTAGTTGGGTATAAATACTCTTTTAGCACCCCCCCTTTTTTTTCATTTTTTTGACTCAGTGTTTTACGCGTAGTATCTGCGCAGCTTATCGCCATTCACTGGGTGTACGAAAGGGTTTCCGTCGAGGTCTGGGAGTTGCATGGCTCCTCCGGAGAAGATCTGCTGAACGACATATGGTCCGACCCAGAAAGGCTCCCATTTTCCAAGCAGGTTGATGCGGACTGGGGGCTTCTCTTTCAAAACGAGGTCACCTTCCCTGATCTCTCGATGTTTTACTTTCTTATCGAAGGCTCTGGCCATTCTTCCTTGGTAAGCTCGGATATGTTCCATGGCTCTCAATCGGCGTTCATCTAACAGAGCCAATTCATCATGGCGACTCTGGAGCCATTCGACCTCGTTGATCTGACTTTCCAACAGCACGCTGAGTGAGGGAATCTCTAGCTCAATCGAGAGCACGACCTCCATTCCATAGGTGAGAGCAAACGGTGTTTCTCCGGTTGCAGTTCTGACGGATGTTCTGTATCCCCAGAGAGCAAGGTGAAGCTTGTCAGGCCAATCTCTGCCTCGGACAGCCATTTTCCGAATGATGTTTTCCAAGGTCTTGTTTGCTGCCTCGACGGCTTCGTTAGTTTGGGGCCTATAGGGAGATGACTTGTGACGGGTTATTCTGAATTCCGCCAGCAGCCTGTCGCATTCCCCTTCAAAGTGGGATCCATTATCTGAGATGATTTCGGTCAGCAACCCGTATCTGCATATGATGTTCTCTTTGATGAAGAGGGCTACTTTCTTTGAGTTGAGGACTTTGTAGGATTTGGCTTCAACCCATTTGGTGAAATAGTCCACTGCTACCAGGACAAATTCGTGGCCGTTGCTGCCTGATGGTGTGATTTTGCCTATGATATCAATTCCCCAAGTGACGAAAGGCCAAGGGGTTGTCATGCAGTAGAGCTCGTGTGGAGGCAAGTGGTTGAGGTTCGAGTACCGCTGGCTTTTGTCGCAACTTTTGACGAACTGGATGCATTCAGTTTCCATGGAGATCCAAAAGTACCCCATACTCAGTATGATTTGCATTAGAGCCCGAGCATTCATGTGGGGGCCGCAAGTACCACCATGTATTTCTTTCATGAGTTAGGTAGCCTCTTGCTTGCTGATACACCTCAGGAGGGGGCCTTGGTAACGCTTTTTATACAGCATATCTCCCAAAAGGACATAGTGGGAGGCGAGTCGTTTTAGGGCTGAGAGGTTTTTCGCTTTGATTCCCTCTTTGTATTCCCCATCTTTATTTTTGAAAGAAGCCTCGCCATTCTTCAAGTACTGGGTATACCAGGGATCATTGGCCAGTTCGGCCTCCGCTTCGATTTCAAAGCAATAAGCGGGGTTTTCTCTTCTCCCGACTACGAAATGGTTTGACGAGACTTTCCTTTCGGTATTTCAACGAGAGGCTAGTGTTGCCGAGCATCTGCGAACTGTTGCGATCTACGGGCGAGGTAATGGAAGCTGATTTCCTTGAATTGAGTTACTAGCTCTTCCATATAAGTGTGATATTTCTGCAAACCTGGGTCCACGGTCTTCCATTTGTTAGAGACCTGATTGATGATGAGGGCAGAGTCACCATACACTTCCAACTCTTTGATATTTCTTTCGAGAGCGGCTTCCAACCCGGCTATGCAAGCTTCATATTCAGCAGCATTGTTGGTAACTTCGAAGTTCAACTTTACTGCTATGGGAGTGTGCTCGTCAGTAGGATCGACCAGAAGCATTCCTATTCCGTTCCCCCTTTTATTTGACGCCCCGTCGAAGAAGAGCTGCCAGCGATTTTCTCCTTCTAGAGCAAAGATTCCATCATCAGGGAATTGAGGTTCAGGTCCTCGGGACTCATTACTTGGGAAATCGGCCAACTGTTCTGCCATTATTCGCCCTTTCACGGATTTTCTTGTCACATAAGTGATGTCGTATTCAGCCACAAAGAACGACCACTTTGCCAACCACATGGAGATGGAAGGCTTGTCGAACAAATATTTGATGGGGTCCAATTTCGAGACCAAATGTATCGGGTGAGACTGCATGTAGTGTTTCAACTTTCCCACTACCCAGACCAGGCATGCGCAAGTCTTTTCACAAGCAGAATAATTGAGCTCGCTTCCTTGAAGCTTTCTACTTACGAAGCAGATGGCATTTTCAACCTTGGAATCTTTCTTCTCTTGAGCTAACATAGCCCCAATTGCTGTATCCGTGACAGTTAGATATAGCAATAGTGGCTTTTGCTGATGTGGCGGGCAAAGAATCGGGGGATTCACAAGGTACGCCTTGATTTTTTCAAAAGCGATCTGGCATTCTGGAGTCCATTCCGTGTAGGCGCTTTTCTTCATCAACTTGAAGATCGGCTCGCAGATCGAGGTTAGCTGATTTACAAAACGGCTTATGTATTGCAGTCTTCCCATAAAGGATTTTACTTCTGTCAGCGTCCGAGGTGGCTTCATTTCGACTATGGCCTTGATTTTCTGGGGATCTACTTCAATTCCCCGTTCCGTCACCATATATCCTAGCACCTTGCCTCGTCTTACACCGAAGGTGCATTTGGCCGGATTGAGTCTCATGCTGTGGTCTCGGAGGCGGCCAAAGAATTTTCTCAGATCTATGAAGTGTTGGCCATTGGATCCTTTGGAATGTATTATCATATCGTCGACATAGACCTCAATTTCTTTGTGGATCATGTCATGGAACAAGGCTGTAGCTGCCCTCTGGTAGGTAGCCCCAGCGTTCTTCAGTCCGAATGGCATAACCGTGTAGCAGTACGTGCCCCAAGGGGTGGTGAAGGTTGTCTTGGCTTGGTCTTCCTCTGCCATTTTGATTTGGTTGTAGCCGGCAAAACCGTCAACGAAGGATTTGACCTCATAATTGGTCGTGGTATCCACCAACATGTCAATGTTTGGTAGGGGGAAATCGTCTTTTGGACTAGCCTTGTTCAGATCTCTGAAGTCCACACAGCATCGAATCTTCCCGTTGGCTTTGGTCACCGTCACTATGTTGGAGAGCCATGTCGGATATTCAATGACCCTGATGAACCCTGCTCTGAGCATCTTTTCTATCTCCTCCTTCACCTGCAGAGACCATTCGGGCTTAATTCTTCTCAGCTTTTGCTTTACTGGCTTGACTTCCGGGGTCAAGCGGTATCCGATGTTCAACTATGGAAGGGTCGAGGCCTGGCATATCCTTATAGGACCATGCAAACACATCCACAAATTCTCTTAGCAGCTCAATCAGAGTATCCTTTTCGGTTCCTTCGAAGAAACTACCAATCTTCGTCTCTTTAGGCTCTTCCGCAGTTCCCAAATTCACACTTGTCAAAACCTCTTCGGCAGCTTGGGCTCGATTTTCCTCTTTCCGAACAACCTGCTTAAAGATTTCTTTAATATATTGTTCATTTAATGTGTCTTCTTCTTTATCTAGTGAATCATTATTAACTGTTTTTAGGTTATTAGTTAATTTATCATTAGTTAGAGTGGCAATCAAGGGATACTCAGAAAGGTCCATCATTTTATTAAGAACAAAGGGGAATACAACATTGGCTACAACTTCGTAGTCTTCAGGCGTAAGGCCATCGGACTACTCTAGAGACTCGAACTCAACAATGAGAGACTCGGAGGAATTTACATAGGTTGACACAAGGGGACGGGGGACCAATCCAAGCTTGGTGATCATTTCCTCCTTGGTTGCGGCCGGACCCGAGAGAATTTCCCAATTCTTCAGTGGCATTGCTGTCAGGGGCCTCATGACTCGGGAATTGCATTGCTTCTGTCCTCCTTCCTCAATCATTGCTACCATCTCTTTGACTGAACCAAAGTCGATCGAGATCGGCTTTGGACCCCTTCCCCGAATAACTGTTGCATAACCGGGCCATCCCAATCGTCTGAAGGGAATTCCGTAGCTTTGGCTTTCGGCATTGTCAGCTTAAACTCAGACTTTGGGCCTTCTTGGGCAGTCGGGACCACGGTATTGAGCTTGATAACTTCCATGGTATCGTAGGTGACATCATTGGGACTGGTGCCACCCTCAAAACTGAGCATATGAATGTAAGGATCTGCTCGCGGATACGCCGCATCCTCGACCCCGGAGAGTCCTGATTCGTTGCCGTCTCACGGCTCTACCCAGATGTAGGGGCGTCTCGCGTTCGGATGTGGAGCGGGAGCTGCTAAGGAAACATCACATCCTTCACTAGAGAAAAGGGGCTCAGCGGGTAATTCTTCGTGGAGGACATCCCATACAACGTCCATACATTCGAGACAAGTATGACGGTGCTTGTTGGCCTTTATCACGAAGACTTCCCCGCCTGGCGGGGCCAGAGAGTTGGCTTGAAGAATGCTGACAAATCTTCGATTGGAGACTGGGGGTTTATGTGCCCGCATCATGGCGATGCTCAGTGTTTATTTCCAGTCTGCCTCCAAATGTTGGAAACGGCAATTGAACTTGATGTATCGGACTGCTTCAGGGTCTTCCTGCTCAAGTACGCTGACATAGTTAGCATCAGCTTGGACTCGAGGATTACGATGAGACTTGCCCCGATAGTCCCTTGGTCGATTTGAAGGAGGTAGCCCCGGTGTACAGGCTGCGAGCTGCGGCAGCTCTGTCTCGGCTTCGTTCCCTATGAGGAAACTGTCCCCTCGGATGAATTCAAGATCTCCCTGGCAGTTAATGAACTTGACGCATTGATGGAGAGTGGAAGCTATGGCTTTCATGTGATGTAGCCAAGGGCGTCCCAACGAGTGTGAATTCGGGTGAATGTCCATCACGTGGAATTTTGCTGGCACCATTTGGGTTTCGAACCGAGCTCGAGTCACCGTTCCCGGGATGGGGCGAGGACGTGCCGTCGTAGGCCTTGATAGTCAGGGTAGATGGGATCATGTGCCTTTCATTGATGCGTAGGGCCCGCATCATGCGAGGAAGGACGTTAACGGCTGATCCGTTATCCACCAATACTCCGGGGAGTGATATGGTGTTGAGCCGGAGAGTGATGTACAGGGCTTCATTGTGCTCGGAGGCATCTCTTGGCAGGTCTTCGTCGCAGAAGGTGATCATACTACCATACGGTCGGGGATCGTAGATTTGGTCTCTATCAGGAGAAAGAGAGTCATCGAAGCCATCCGTTTCTGTCTTTCTCTTGCGAGGTAAAGCCTTTCTTTGAAGCCTCGGGGTTGTGTTGAAATTTGTTTGTGGCGGTTGCCTCCCTTGGTCGGCACATTGATGGAGTGCGAGCGCCAAGCGCTTTGATCTTTCTTTGGCGGTACGTGCTCGGAAGGCTGGACAAATTGAACCTTGGGCGATCCGCAGGTTAGGCTTGGCGCGATAAATTACCGGATCTGAGGTACTCTGGTGTCCCAAGGTCTGAACTCTGTTGTCAGTAGGACTCTTCGGCCTTCCCACCCCTGTTTGCTCTAGAGCGGCATGGCCTGGAGGAAGGGAGGACTGGCTGGAGTAGAGTACGTAGTAATCGAACCTTCCGGATGGCTCTCCGAGTGTACCCACACTGGTATCACCGGCTTCGAACCTTTCTTTCAATATTTGCTGGGAGGAAGCTTTCTTCTTCTAAGGAGGACGGTCCTCGTTTATTCAATTTTGATAGTCCCTTTTGAGGCAGTCGAGGCAGTCACAGATATCCCACCAAATGTGCTCAACAACTGGTGGTGGATTTGGGACCTCGGGTTGAGCTGTGCTAGAATGACTCTGAGTTGAACTAGTCTGGGGAGATTTGCTGTTGGGCTCACTGGGAAGCAAATGGTTGGATTCCGTCGAGTAATAAGAGGCATTAGGAGCCGAGGGAACATGCACATATTTGTCCTTCAAGGGAGCCCCAGTCAGTTGGGGGATTGCCAATGTTCCGAAATGACTTGTGGCCTCTTCGATCCAGGCCTGCTGTTTATTCTGGCATTCCTCAAGAGCCCTGATGGCTAACCACATTTCCTCCATTGTTTCCCAATCTTCATTCCCTCTACTGATATTTGCAGGACCGGTATCATTTTGAGAGGGGACACCCGAAGCGGCTGGCGAGGCATGCCGAACGATCCATCACGGCTTTGTTGGAATGGTGGCGCTTTGAGCTGCTGTTTAGGGGCTAGGCGACCTATAAGTCGACGGGCGGGAGTTCTGCGGTGGTGACATAGGAAGGTGAGGGTGGCATCTGGCATGCCGGGACAATTGAGAGTGGGAGGAGGACTTTCTTCCTTCTTTACGTTAAAAGTGCCATCGGGATTGAGACTGACAGCCAAACCATGGCTCCTGAAAGCCCCCAGAAGGTTGTCAATTTGAGCTTCATGTCGCAGTCTCATCTGCTCTACCAACCGGACCCAATGCTGGTCTGTCTGAGGGATTCCGAAAGACGGAGTGATGTTGTCCCCATCGTTACCAGCTGATGCCGACATTCTGAAATCTGGAGTCGAAACAAATGGTGAAGCTGATGATGCGCTTGATTCTTCTCAACTGATCAAACGGTGGCCCGGCGCCCGAAACCAAGCTTTGTGGGGAGCTACTGGGGAAAGACAAGAGGGTTCAGATATTTGGGAGTGAAGGAGGGTAGGTGTTTGGGCTTAGGGCTCATGCAACATGGAGTTATTTGTTCTTGTTTACTTAAAACATGTTTTATTAAAGCCTAATCGGTTGGAAAAGATTGCTCTTCTTTTTCGCAAACTACTCTGATTTCTGGATCAGTGGGACCCATCACTACGCCTGCGGACCCTCAACCTGTAACCCCGAACAAGGGTTCCGCAGGGCAAGCAGGTCCCACCGACCGAAGAGAAAAACGATCCTAAAGTCTGGCGGGTAATCGAGTCTTAACGCGCATTCGATGTAAATTACGGACAAATCTGACGTCAAAGGTCAAGATCGTGTCCGAGGGCTCGACGAAAAGTCGGCATGGTTTTGACTGATAAACTTCCATAACTGATCTTGACCCGTCGTCAGTTAAGTCGTAATTAGACATGGAATAATCGTTAATCCTTGATGACTCAGTGTCATGTCGGGGGTCGGTGCACAAGTTGTGCGAGTCAAAGTCAAAGTCAAGGCGCCAGTCAAGATCTGGTCAAAGTCCGTGACGGAAAACCGGCAGGACCTCGACTGATTAGGGTCCCCGAAAGATATTGACTTGGCATGCCGACTAAGACTTGACTGGCAAGGTGTATACACAGACAGGGCACGACACGGACCAGACTAAAAACCAACCGGGTCTCTGATAAAGTGTGTCACGGATAAGTGCATGGTCGACACGAGGCTCCAAGGGATGTTTGGGTAGTCCTGTGCTCGCACCGAGAAGCGTAGTAAGGCCAAACGGGCTGCTACTGGGATTTTCCCGGGTTAAGGACGTAGTGTGCAGTGTAAGGCCAAGTGCGCGTAGTGTGCGACAGTCTATCTTCTTTTTCTGAGTAAAATAGAAATTTTCATATGTGTCTTAAAGAGTATGATGCATGCAAAAATTTTGAAAATGATTTTTTTTTTCTTATTTTTTTTTTGAAATTTTTTTTTTGAAATTTTTTTTTTGATTTTTTTTTTTGAAAGCAAATAAACACATAAGCACATAAGCACAAAATTCAAACAGTTAAAGAAACGAGTCCGACAGTCAAGATATCGATTCTTCCGGGACAGTCAAAACAACACGAAATGTGCAAAATCAATACACACACAGTACAAATGGTTTCAAATGCCGGGACGAAAGTTTGACCCACAAAAGCTTTTCTTTTTTTCTTTTTTTTTAATTTTTTTTTTTTTAAAGATAAAGCTTATTTTTTACTTCCCCAGCGGAGTCGCCACTGTGATGATGCCTGATTTTCATTTTTTTGAAAAATCAAACGGAGTCGCCACGCCGTTTTTAGTTTAAAGGCCAAAACTTTGAAAAATGCCCAAAATTAGAGAAAAATGGGTTCGGAGGTCACGTTACATTCCGGGAAGAACGTTAGGGTTCACCCGGAATGCCTCGTAAAACGAGTCTTTCTAATTTAAAACCATTTGTGTGTGTGTGTGTTTTGCAAAAGGAATTTTCTGGAAATGAAGTTTTGACTTGACTGGACTGAAATTTACCAAAACAATGTGCTTCTGTGAGTGAAAAATGACTGAAAAAACAAAATGTCTGTCCCTTGCATTCTTGTCCGCGCGGACCAGAGCGAGATTCATTCCTGTCCGCGCGGATGGGACAGTAATATTCCTTTTTGCGGCTTTCCGATCGATTATGTAAATTCCAGAATGTAAACTGGAGTTACAGAATCAGAACTGGAGTTTTTGCAACTGAAAGTGTTAAAAAAACATTTTTGGGATTTGCATCCATGCTTGTCCCCACTTTCCTTAGGCTTTGATTAGTGATCACTAAACATGATTAGTGGTGATCTACTATATCAAGCCATCCTTAGGGTACATTAGGACTTGAAAGCATTTCATTTGCTTGGGATGGGGAGATTTAACATAAAACCAAGATTAATGTATGAAAATTGATATTAGGTTAAGGGTGTATCAACTTTAGAGTGGATTTCTAAGGTGGTCATTAAGATGACCATCCTTGAGATCTTTGAACTCAATGTATCAACTTCACCCTTTATGTAACCTAGGAACCTTAATGATCTCCATCCATGGAAATTATTCCAAGGTGAAGATCTTAGGTTAGGAAAAATATTTTTAAGGAAGTAAAGACAATTTAGACCTTTTAAAATGGTCATCCATGGAAATTTAGTCCAAGATGACTACGTTTTAGGTCAAGCAAGCACCAATAACACAAGAAGAAAGTGAAAGTAAGAATATGGACCATTTAGTGTTATCATCCATGGAGATGAACTCCAAGGTGACCACACTTTAGGTCAAGAGATCAAGTAACAACTAGTTAATGTAAGAAGAGAGACAACAAGTTAAAAGAAATGTTGATCCTTATAGAGAATCATCCATGGAAATGAAATCCATGGAGATCCTCTTGGATCTAGGGCAAGAAATGAAGAACAAGTATATGAACAAGTTACATCTTTAAAATGTGAGATGTATGCATGAATGTGGGAGATTAAGGTAAGGAGAAGGAGGGTTTACCAATGGTTGTACCCTATCTTCCTTGGATTTGTGTTTGGGGCTTGAATTTGATCAAGATTTGTGTTGAGATTTTGTGTTTTTGCTTGGTGTATAAGCTGTTTTCTGGGTATTTTACGAATATAACAGTAAGGGTTTGAGCTCTTGTCTTGTTAAACTGAGAGAGAATGATTTAATTTATAGGCAGATTTTAGGTTACAAAGATATCCGCGCGGACGAGACTGAGTCTCATTCCTGTCCGCGCGGACGAGAGTGTAGGCGTGCCTGACTCTGCAGAAAGCAGCTTTGGCTGCTAGCATTTAATGTAAAGTTGGTCAATTTCTTGGAAATGACTCTTCCCAACCGGTTTTTGACCTATTTTTGATATTCCTTTAAGGCCCTTTCTTGTTAAATTGCCTTAGGAAAAGACCAAAATGCCCTTAACTGTTTATTCGACATGGAAGTCGTTAAATTGGGCTGAAGGAACATTGGCGGTTCAGATTGGGTGCATCTTTCAATCGTGTTTGAAGCCTCACTTAAGAACGTCCCTCAGAAATTTCCCCTATCCAGATCTGCGTGTCATGGTCAGTTCTGGGGCTAAATTTGAGAAGGCTTACAACCAGCAACAAGTCGCTGCCCCTACTTTCCGGTACCGAGCCACTACTTCTAATCCCGCTCCTGCCCATCCCAAGGGCAAAGAAGCAATTAACTTTACAGGTCAGAATTGGAACAATACCACTCCTTTCATACCAAGGAAAGTCGAGATACCCAAACCCCAGAATATAAAGTTCAGTAACTTCGGGATGCCCTTGAGTGAAGTTTTCAGGGGATTGGTCAAAGAGGACTTGATTCGACCTTTGGACAATTATCAGCCCAAGGACCCCAACATCCCTTTGGACACCACTAAATACTGTTGAAATTACCTGGATCGCACGCGGGAACGGGTCGAGCAGCTTTCGCAACTTGGGACCTCGCCGGGAGGAGAGGAGTCGCCATGCCGTTTTGTATTATGAGCCTAAACTTTGAAAAAGGCTTGTTTGAAAAGGGGATCATTTTGATTGGTAGCCAAAACTTGGGAAAAGGCTTTGAAAAATGGGTCGTTTTGATTGGTAGCCAAAACTTGGGAAAAGGCTTTGAAGAGGAGGTCGTTTTGATTGTTAGCCAAAACTTAGGAAAAGGCTTAAAAAGGAGGTCGTTTTGATTGGTAGCCAAAACTTAGGAAAAGGATTTTTTGAACAGAGATTGTTAGGTTCGGAGGTCACGATACGTTTCGAGAAGAGTATATTAAGATCACCCAAAACGCCTCTTATGACGAGTCTTTCTACCTTTCTCAAAAAGTGTGCGTGTGTGTGTGCTCGTGTTGCTTTTGAAAATGAGCTTGAATGACAAGTTTAATCTTGGTTTGAATGACAAACGTTGATTTTGGTAAAAAGAGTGTTTGAATGACAAACGTCGGTTTTGAGTTTGAAAAGGAGTTCGAATGACGAACTGGAATCTTTAGTTTGAATGACAAACGTTGATTTTGGTAAAAGAGCGTTTGAATGACAAACGTCGATTTTGAGTCGGAAATGAGCGTTTGAATGACAAACGTCGGTTTTGAGTTTGAAATGAGCATTTGAATGACAAACGTCGATTTTGAGTTTGAAAAGAGCGTTTGAATGACAAACGTCGATTTTGAGGGGTTTTGAAAAGGAGTTCGAATGACGAACTTTTGGTTTTGAACCGGGCATTACGATGTTACCAATTTTTATGAAAATGGTAGTAAATGCGATGCGATCAACGAGTCATTTTGTGACTCGGTCATTTGTAAGTAAAATACTATAAACAAACCAAACGGTTTGGACTTGTAAATGACAGTAATGAAATGCGGTATCAACGGATCGAACGATCCGAACAGTAAAAATGCGATCGACGAGCCAAACAACTCGGATTCGTAAAGTGCGTAAAGTAAATAGCAATATCGATGGATCAAACGATCTGGACTTGTAAATGACAATCACGAACCAAACGGTTTGGACGGTAAAAATGCAAATCAACGGATCGAACGATCCAGACGGTAAATGACACAAAAGTAAAAAAAGGGGGACTTAAACACCGTTTTAACCTGAAATTACTTCTATTACGGGAGAGAAGATGATTAGGGACTAAAATGTATCAAGTCCCATAGACGGCATTACGTCTACATTTTGAGAACTTCAATCGGATCAAAAGTAGTGTATGACGCGTAAATCGAGACAAAACGAAGTTTAGAGAGTGGGAGTGTTACCAATGGCTAGGTATTGACTCTTTGACTCGGGGGGACGTATATGGGATACGATTTGGTGTTTGGAAGGTGTTTCGCAAGTGTTTGGCTCGTGTTTGGTCAGAAAACGTGATTTTCACGCAAATCAAGGCATTTTTGGGGCTCGGGAGGGTGTTTGGTTGGCTGGAACCGTGAGGTTTTTGACAAGAGTAATATTTTTTGACCTCTTTTACTGAAGGGGAGGGGCTGTATTTATAGGGGGTGAAAATGAAAGACAGGCCGTCCGGCCTAAACTTCAGTTTGAGGGACTTTTGAGGTATTTTGGAAATTGCTGAGACTGGCTGAGGATTCTGATTTTTCAGGAAGAACAGGCCGGACGGCCTAACACTCAATTTCAAGGGTATTTTGGACTTTTCATCCTTGAATTTGATTGATTGAGATGAAGGAGGCTGTGCATGTGTGCCACGTGTCCCTGTGAGTGACCAAGATAGGGTTTTTGTCCCGTTAATCCCTGTTTTGACTATTTTCTAAATAACTATCCGAGTAAATGTCCGGAACAGTCCCAGAAAGTCCCAAAAATTACATATTTCAAGGAAAGTGGTACTTTTGCGTGTGATAACGTGTGTTGAGTACACTTTGGAATTTGGATGCACGGGGCAGTCCTGGGAAGTCTCGTTGACTCGGAAAGGGGAAATTGACGGATTTCGGTTAACTTGGAAAGGGCCAGTTAACGGATTCCGGTTATAACTTTTAACGGATTGTAACGATCTGGATTTGGCTACTTACAATTGTGCTTTCCACCAGTACCACGGGCACCTTACTGACGATTGTACAACTCTAAAGAGGGTCATACGAGGGTTAATTGAGAAGGGTAAGCTGGAGGTACCCGAAGGGTCCAATACAGTCAACAATCCCTTCCCTGGAAACAACAATAGGGTGAACATGATTGAAATTGGAGAACCCTCTCACGCTAGGGAAAATTTGGATGTTATTCAAGAAACGTGCCCTGAAGAGCCAACCGAGGAAGCAAATGAGGACTCCCAAGTGCCCATGCTTAACTTTGTCGATGATCATGAATTTGGGTCTCCTCCCAGTCTTGAGAATGATGAACAAACTAATCCTCCCTGGTCCCACGTTAGCAGCTTCTTGCAGGAATATGAAGCTCGCTACTTCTCAGAGAGAGAAATAGCTGACGCTGAAGAACTGGGGCTATTCAAATCAAACTAAGAGAAAACCATTTACACGAGGTGGATAGAGAACTCAAAGAAGATTGAGCAAGAGAGCTTCAGACGGACACGTCTATTAGGGCATATCAGTAAAGAGGCTGAAGCATACCTCGAACTGATACACTTCTGCAAAATGGTTCTGGGGAAAGCCGAATACTGTCCTGATAACAGCAAAGGTGAAGTATCAGATGAGGAGAATATATTCTATGTCCTGCCTGGAGTCGAATATGTACCGCCACCTCCTACTCTTCCCTCTCAGTTCCTAGGAGGAGAGGCCAGGTCGCAAGTGCCGCTTCCAGCATTGGGAGCCTATGACGATTTCTGTGGTTGCACATACCTATCCTCCCCTGATAAAAATGATCGGCATTCTATCTTAGCCGAAATTCATGTAACATGGGGGGATGACTCCAGTGATAGCGGCGAAAGTGAAGAATCAACTGAGCCCCTGGACCCGGAATCAGTTTGGAATGACCACGCCGAAAATGATCGCGTGAATGCCAGAAACAATGGGTGGTTATCAGTCAGTGACGACGAAGGCTCAACAAAAAATACGAATGATGAATCGATGGAAACTGATCTCGATGCTGAGCCCCTCTCAAGATGCGATTGTGGTCACTGCCCAACTCTGAATACATCGGAGGATGAGGAGCAGCCCAACCCGTTCGAAGAATAATATGAATCCGAGATCCTAGAGCACAATATTCCCTACGGAGAACTGGTAGGCGAATGGAGAAGTTTCGTTGAAGCAATGGTCGAAAAAGGAAACTTTAAGCCCCCGGCGGACAATGAGTGGGTAAACGTCATTGGATCCCTTTCTTCCTCCCCTCTAATCGACGGCATCACGGTCTTGAGAGTCACTACTGAACCTCTTAGGTACGACGAGTGCTTGGAATCGCTAAAAAAGTTTATGGATCTAGAAGCCACTCCGGTTGCCTTCATACCTACAGACCAGCATGACGCCTTCTTGGTAGCCCCGATATCCGGAAACGGACCCCGAGTACCCCTCATTTGGACTCAGGTGTCACGAGCCGCTATGTTGGGCCATATGAACGAGCACTGTCAATCCTTCACTTGTGGTTGCCCTGCTTGCAAGTCCGAAAGGAAAAAGGTGTACGCTGAAATAGAAGCTGATGAGGAAGTATCATTCGAAATATCTGATAGCCCGAGAACTGGAGAAATTTCAGCAGAAAAGGGGGACGACAATATTGGTTTGTTTATTGAGTAAGTTTTAGGGGAAATCTGTTTCTCCATAATCTATAAAAAGCCCACTTTTCATCCTTAAAAATATCGAGTTTAGACCTTAAAACATTGAGTTTAGGGCTTAAAATACTTAGAAAATAAAATAGTGAGTTTAAGCGTTAAAACAGTGAGTTTAAGCTAGAAAATAAAATAGCGAGTTTAGGCCTTAAAACTGTGAGTTTAGGCTTTAAAACACCAAGTCGATATATTTAAAAACAAGAATTTTTATAACTTATGGAGAAACAGATTTTTTCCAAAAATTTCTGTTGTTTACTTTTTGTTAAATTTTACTAGCCTTAAACTGTTAAAAAAAAAAAAAAAACAAAAGAGTGATTAAAATAAAAAATTAAACAAAGTATGCTTGTTTAAAATAACGATTGGCTCAGATCTAGGTCAAAAGGAAAATTACTTATTAAATATGTGTATTATTCAAGTTTTACGGAGCTTGTTGGTGTTAAAAGGACTAGATTGACCCCCGTGCGATGCACGGACAGTTACTAACAAATAACTGATTAATATTTATTTTCTTAGACGAAGACAGTAACAGTATAAACATTAATTGTTACAAAATAATACTACTTTAGCTAAAGAAAAAAAAATACTATTTTCGTCCCAATGAATATTTTATAAAATATTATTTAATTTGTTAAAAAAATTAATGTCATATTTTGAAACAAAGGCATTAACATTATAAAATAGTACATAATATGTTTAAAAAGTGAATGTAAAATTTTGAAACGAAAGAAATAACATTACAAACATTAATGTATATTTAAAAAGTAAAATTATGATTATTATTATTATCATTTATAATAAAAATATATAATTCACACTTAATTAATTTGCAAAAAAAAGATATTGAAAAATAAAAAAGAAAAATTAAGATAGGATAATTAAGAAATTTATATTTAAAAAATAGTGAATTTTTTTTTTGTCCAAATTTAATGAAATTAGTCTCTAATTAAAGAGGAAAAAAAATTATGAATTTTGGTGTAAATTTTTTTTTAAAATTTTTTTTTTATAAAATAATTGAGGTCAAAAAAATGGGAGGAAAAAAAAAATTCGAAAATAAACCAGCCAATCAGAGTGCGCCACGTGTCGAGGATTTAAAAAAAAAAAAAAAGATCATACGCGTCACACGCGCCTTTGTCGGCGCGTGTGGCACACGCGCCCACTCCCCGGTTGCCACGTATCCCGTCCGCCTTGATTATTGCCAAAATGCCACCGTGTGAAATTATCAAAATGCCCCTGGCATTTTGGCTCCAAGGCTATGCTGTCTTTATATTACTTTAGACTAGATTGACCCCCGTGCGATGCACGGACAGTTACTAACAAATAACTGATTAATATTTATTTTCTTAGACGAAGACAGTAACAGTATAAACATTAATTGTTACAAAATAATACTACTTTAGCTAAAGAAAAAAAATACTATTTTCGTCCCAATGAATATTTTATAAAATATAATTTAATTTGTTAAAAAAATTAATGTCATATTTTGAAACAAAGGCATTAACATTATAAAATAGTACTTAATATGTTTAAAAAGTGAATGTAAAATTTTGAAACGAAAGAAATAACATTACAAACATTAATGTATATTTAAAAAGTAAAATTATGATTATTATTATTATCATTTATAATAAAAATATATAATTCACACTTAATTAATTTGCAAAAAAAAGATATTGAAAAATAAAAAAGAAAAATTAAGATAGGATAATTAAGAAATTTATATTTAAAAAATAGTGAATTTTTTTTTTGTCCAAATTTAATGAAATTAGTCTCTAATTAAAGAGGAAAAAAAATTATGAATTTTGGTGTAAAATTTTTTTAAAATTTTTTTTTTATATAAAATAATTGAGGTCAAAAAAATGGGAGGAAAAAAAAAATCCGAAAATAAACCAGCCAATCAGAGTGCGCCACGTGTCGAGGATTTAAAAAAAAAAAAAAAAGATCATACGCGTCACACGCGCCTTTGTCGGCGCGTGTGGCACACGCGCCCACTCCCCGGTTGCCACGTGTCCCGTCCGCTTTGATTATTGCCAAAATGCCACCGTGTGAAATTACCAAAATGTCCCTGACATTTTGGCTCCAAGGCTATGTTGTCTTTATATTACTTTAGATTTATTTCATATGACTTGCTACAATAAAGCAAGAGCATCTGAAACAGTGACAGACCTAGAGAGAAAAGTAAGTGAATGTAAAAATAATAATACAATGCTTCAAAATTAAAAATATAGCTAAAATGCTGATGTTAAGTATTGAACTTGAACCTATGAACCTATTGTATTAAGAAAAGGTTCTTGACCATTGAATTTTTAGAACATTGCACTCTTGTATACTCCCTCCGTCTCACTATACTTGACACTTCTTTCCATTTTGGGACGTCCCACTTCATTTGACACCTTCCAAAAATAATCAAGTTTTTATATTTTTATATTAATGGACCCCACCTCTCATTCTCTCTCTTCATTTTCCATCACTCAATTTATTCAACCAACACTACTATTTATCTAACTCATTCTCTCTCTTCATTTTCTACCACACATTTTCTTTATTTAATTGTTTCTTCTTAGTTCCCGTGCCCACTCCTTGGGTGTCAACTATAGTGGGACGGAGGGAGTACTCATTTTCCGTTCCTAAAAAAATTGTCATTTAAATTCGTTACATACGAATTAAGAATTATGTTAAAATACTATATTACCTTTGAACGGTATAAACCAAAAATACGAACTTGGACTAGTCTGGAAAAGGCCTAAGTGGATTGAGCCCTAAACATAATCCTAAGTATGATGTACAAGGAGGGGAATGGGCTTCTCTACCTTCCTCTTCCCTAGCTTCCTCGTCATTCCCCTAGGTCGACCTAGACTTAGTAGGCGAAATGACTAAGTCTCAAAGTACGAGGAAGACCTCCCTTAACGACGAGGAAGACCTCCCTTAACGACGAGGAAGACCTCCCTCCAAGTACGACGAGGAAGACCTCCCTTAACGACGAGGAGACCTCCCTCCAAGTACGACGAGGAAGACCTCCCTTAACGACGAGGAAGACCTCCCTTAACGACGAGGAGACCTCCCTCCAAGTACGACGAGGAAGACCTCCCTTAACGACGAGGAAGACCTCCCTCCAAGTACGACGAGGAAGACCTCCCTTAACGACGAGGAGACCTCCCTCCAAGTACGACGAGGAAGACCTCCCTTAACGACGAGGAGACCTCCCTCCAAGTACGACGGGGAAGACCTCCCTTAACGACGAGGAAGACCTCCCTTAACGACGAGGAAGACCTCCCTCCAAGTACGACGAGGAAGACCTCCCTTAACGACGAGGAGACCTCCCTCCAAGTACGACGAGGAAGACCTCCCTTAACGACGAGGAAGACCTCCCTCCAAGTACGACGAGGAAGACCTCCCTTAACGACGAGGAGACCTCCCTCCAAGTACGACGAGGAAGACCTCCCTTAACGACGAGGAGACCTCCCTCCAAGTACGACGAGGAAGACCTCCCTTAACGACGAGAAAGACCTCCCTTAACGACGAGGAAGACCTCGCACCTCGACATATCTTCAAGTGACGAGGAGAGAAAAGTTCTTACCTCGGCATATCCTCAAGTGACGAGGAAACAAAATCATTCACCCCGGCATATCTCCGTGTCGGCCAATCATCAAATGACGAGGAAGAAGAATCATCTACCTCGGCCTATTTCCTAGGGCTGAGGTAAAACATTTATGTTCCTCGGCGTTCCGGCTAGCAGTATACACAGTCCTTATCAAACAAGGATTCTACAATCATTATCCAATCAGGATTATGATCACCAACATCAATTCAAGTCAAACAATGACTCCTTAACAGATATAATTCTCTTAGGATTATATCTTATCTCTTTACAAGTTCACTCCAACATGGATTCTATCAATCCATTCCTATAAATACAAGCCTCATGGCTCATTATTTGGTAGGTTACTTTTACATAGCAGAAACTCTTTCAATTTGGTTTCTCACATACAAACCGTGAACTTACTCTCACGCCGGAGGGCCTTTAGCCGGATCCGCCCCGGCTTAGTTTACGTGTTTTCTCTTATTTTCAGGCCTTGCAATCGCCGGAGCAATCATCGCTTGAATTTGGGCTGTTTTGACGATTTTGGCGTCATCAATTGGTTCCATTGCCGGGAAGTCGATTCAAACACCCATTGTTTTGGCCTGGAAATCACCGTTCACGTCTGAAACACTATTCACCGTCGGAATTACTGTTCACAAAATTACTGTTCACCGAATTACTGTTCACATAATTATTGTTCATCGGAGTTACTGTTCACCGAATACTGTTCACCGAGTTACTGTTCACAGAATTACTGTTCACCGGAGTTACTGTTCACCGGAATTACTGTTCACCGACAGAAATTTTCTAGTTTTGAACGGAAATTTCAGGTCCGTTTTAGATCTGTTTTTGACTCGGCCGGAATCTGCAAATTTCAGCCGTGAATTTGCCCAGATTTGGTTGAAATCATTTGGCGTGGAATTTTGTCCCAATTTTGTCCGGAAAATTTGGCGTTGTCAAAGTTGCAAAACTGCAGTTTCTTAGTTTGCATCAAATTCTGCTTTGAATTTGGTTGGAAATCGTGATTTTTGAAAAATTTGCTTAATTGTTAATTTGTTGTTGATTTGCAATGGACGGACAATCCGCAAGTGTAACTGCTGAGAACCAAACCCAAGAAAATGGGGTGAACACAGGAGCCGAGGAGCTGCCTCCTCCTCCTCCTCCTCCTCTACCTCAGCCAGATGCCCTTCCTCCCCTCGCCATGACTCTTCGTTCCAAGGGTCAGGCGAATGCCGAGGGAGAGGGTACTGAGATTCCTCATCCCACTCGTGCTCGCGGGAAGCAAGTAGGAAGGAAGAAGACAAAGAATGCCGACGCCGGTCAAGCAGGAGGAAGTCAACCCGTTGACTGACGCTCTTTGTTACATAAACAAATGGAGACTTTGCAAAGGATGTATGAAACACAGGCTGCTCTTTTGCAATTGGATCCAGATCATTCCATGGCTGAGTTTATTAGGCCATCTATGGGCAATCCTCTAGGAAGGGAAGAGGGAGAGCAGCGAGCTCCTCCCCTAAAGACAGCTGAACTACCAAGGCAAGCCCCCCGGAATTCTCCTCGTCCTAGGCATGATAGTAAGAAGAAGGATCAAGTGGTTGACCTAAGAAGCCACTTAACTACTAGGGAAGAGGAAGTAAACTCCAAGGACCTAAGGACGAGACTCAGTCTGAATAGGCGAATGTCACCACCTCGTTTAGTCATAGCACCTCGGCGTCCTGATTCTCCTCGTCCTCGCCGATCTCGCCATGATTCTCCTCGTCCTCGGCATCGTCATGATTCTCCCCGTCCCGGTGCTCGTGAATTTGCTAGGCTAAGGACCCCACAACCATATAGGATGGTACTTGGTGGCCAAGACCTGGAACCAAGGCGTGATAAGGTCCCCTCCAAACGGGACAACCACCGACATGACGCGGAACACAGTAGGGTGAATGATCGCCCCAAGGATAAATCAATCAGAAGCTCCCAACGAAGCACCCGCTCAAGCAGCGACAAGGGAGTGGAGACCAATCAATGGGAGATGTTGAAGCAAAGATTAGATGACATGGAGATGGGAAAGAAGTCCAATGACGATGACTACGACTGGGCAACTCGTCCGTTCTCCTTGAGGATAACTGCGGCACCACCCAATCCTCACTTCAAGCTCCCGAACTTCGAAAAGTACAACGGCACCACTGATGCAAAAGACCACGTGCAAGGTTTTGAACAAACCATGAACCTCCTCACCACTGCTGATGACATGCTCTGCAAAGCTTTCGCGAGCACCTTCTCCGGAACAGCCTTGACCTGGTTCCGTGAGCTTAAAGAGGTTGCATCGATTCTTTGGAGGGGCATGAGGAGAATATTCTTGGACCACTTTGCCACTTCTTTGGTAAGAGGAAGATGAGACTGGCCGATTTGGCCAACATCGAGCAAGGAAAGGGAGAGACTACCCTCAGCTACTACAACCGATTCCGAAAAATGGCAGACCAGGTTGAAGAGAGCCTCACTGACAGGGAGGTCATTGTTTGTTTCAACTCTGGCTTAAAATCTGGTCCCCTCGTTTATGAACTCTCAGCCGGGAACCTAAATCCAAGTCCGAATTATATAAGGTGGCTTATGCCATTTCCATGGTGAAGATAAAACAAAGAAAAGGAGCCGACAAGGCGAGCGAAGAGAAAGCAAACCACACATCCTCCAACGGAAATGGTTATAAAGGCAAAAACCGCACGCGAGGAACTGAGATCTTCACTCCTCTTACCAAACCAATTTCTGAAATCATGCAATTGGTGAATCTTCCAAACCCCGTCCAATCGGTGACCACACAAAGCATCCGCGTGACCCGTCCAAGCACTGTGATTTCCACAAAGACTATGGTCACAACACGAGAACTGCTTTTGCCCTCAAAAGACGATTCGAATTGGGTTGATGAAGGCAAACTAGATCGTTATATCTTGAAGAAGGACGGCAAGCGAAAAAGACAGGAAGCCAGCGAAGACAACGATACAAATGGAGACGACAGGCCTCCTAGGGCCAAGCTCCACTAATTTCTCCTATACACGGTTACGTCCGTCCTAGATATAGCCCCTAGTCTCGTCATACGGCCAGAACTCGGGGGCCAGCCATGACTAGAGATAAGGAGAGCTGCGGGACATAGATGAACTAGTGGAAGTGAGACAGACAGTCAAGGAAATTTAAATTCAAATTTTAGCAAGGATAGAGTACTTTCATTAAATCCAGTTTATTCCATTTTTATGTAATAGATTAGTCAGTTTTACTTTTCTAGCAAGGTAGGGTTGCAGTCTGATGAATCTTTTCAATTTATGAAATTTACTTCTTCAACATGCAAGTCAACTACCAAGCACGTTTTCTCCTCGTCAAGGATGGGAGAGGCCAAAAACATCTACGACCTATGTACGAGTCATCTTCCTCGTCATAGAGAGATGACAAAGAAGTAAGCCCAACGCCTAAACGGCTAACGCGGCAAAAACATCTATGACCTATGTACGAGTCATCTTCCTCGTCATAGAGAGATGACAAAGAAGTAAGCCCAATGCCTAAACGGCTAACGCGGCAAAAACATCTACGACCTATGTACAAGTCATCTTCCTCGTCATAGAAAGGTGACAAAGAAGTAAGCCCAGCGCCTCTAACGGCTAACGAGGCAAAAACATCTACGACCTATGTGCGAGTCATCTTCCTCGTCATAGAGAGATGACAAAGAAGTAAGCCCAACGCCTAAACGGCTAACGCGGCAAAAACATCTACGACCTATGTGCGAGTCATCTTCCTCGTCATAGAGAGATGACAAAGAAGTAAGCCCAACGCCTAAACGGCTAACGCGGCAAAAACATCTACGACCTATGTACGAGTCATCTTCCTCGTCATAGAGAGATGACAAAGAAGTAAGCCCAACGCCTAAACGGCTAACGCGGCAAAAACATCTACGACCTATGTACGAGTCATCTTCCCCGTCATAGAAAGGTGACAAAGAAGTAAGCCCAACGCCTCTAACGGCTAACGCGGCAAAACCATCTACGACCTATGTGCGAGTCATCTTCCTCGTCATAGAGAGATGACAAAGAAGTAAGCCCAACGCCTAAACGGCTAACGCGGCAAAAACACTTACGACCTATGTACGAGTCATCTTCCTCGTCATAGAAAGGTGACAAAGAAGTAAGCCCAACGCCTCTAACGGCTAATGCGGCAAAACCATCTAGGACCTATGTACGAGTCATCTTTCCTCGTCATAGAGAGATGAAAAAGAAGAGAGCCCAACGTCTGGACAAGGAGACCCCTCGACTCTAAATGACTAAAGCGGCACATCGGTCAAGACCAAGGAATCCTCCTCGGCCTAATGACTTGAAACAGCGAATCGACAAAACATCTAAAAATGAGCTAGCCTCCACCTTCTACAATATCAAAGGTACGAGATGATCTTCCTCGACTTTCCCAAGTTTGTGCGGCATTCAAGCAAAGCGGTTTATACTAAAGCAATAATTGAAGACAAGGAAGTCCTCCGTGCCGGGATGCAGGATGATGACTTACTGGGTTTGAGCTTGCTCCTCGGCATTAATCTCCTCGGCTGCACCACGGCATCCGCCTCATCGTCTTCCTTTCGTGCCAGGATCTGGGTGATGACTTGTTGAGTTTGAGCTTGCTCCTCGGCATTAGTCTCCTCGGCCTGTACCACGGCATCCACCTCATCGTCTTCCTCCGTGCTAGGTACCTCATCCTCAATCAACTCAATAATGGCATTGATATTTTGATGATCAACGGAAGGAGGGATCCAAGCAAGATGACCATCTTTTAAATATACCCTGGTGGGTATCCAAGACGTCAAACATCGTGCTCCGTAATCCATCATTGCATTATCAGCCAGCGGACAATTGAAGCGACACCTGCCACGTGACGCCTGTTCGTATTCTCGTAAACTGAGGTAGAGCTCACTTCCTCCTCGGCATAGCCTTATGTCGAGCTAGGAAGTCGGGGGCCACTGAACGGTATAAACCGAAGATACGAACTTGGACTAGTCTGGGCAAGGCCCAAGTGGATTGGGCCCTAAACATAATCCTAAGTATGATGTACAAGGAGGGGAATGGGCTTCTCTACCTTCCTCTTCCCTAGCTTCCTCGTCATTCCCCTAGGTCGACCTAGACTTAGTAGGCGAAATGACTAAGTCTCAAAGTACGAGGAAGACCTCCCTTAACGACGAGGAAGACCTCCCTTAACGACGAGGAAGACCTCCCTCCAAGTACGACGAGGAAGACCTCCCTTAACGACGAGGAGACCTCCCTCCAAGTACGACGAGGAAGACCTCCCTTAACGACGAGGAAGACCTCCCTTAACGACGAGGAAGACCTCCCTCCAAGTACGACGAGGAAGACCTCCCTTAACGACGAGGAGACCTCCCTCCAAGTACGACGAGGAAGACCTCCCTTAACGACGAGGAAGACCTCCCTCCAAGTACGACGAGGAAGACCTCCCTTAACGACGAGGAGACCTCCCTCCAAGTACGACGAGGAAGACCTCCCTTAACGATGAGGAGACCTCCCTCCAAGTACGACGGGGAAGTGTGAATGTGTGCCCGAATTTTGTTTTTATTGGATTCACGCGAGTTTGAAGACATCCGAGTTATTTGAAAAACGGAGTCGCCACGCCATTTTGATTACCTCAAAACTTTGAAAAAAAGGTTTTTTACTTGGGTTCGGAGGTTTAAGTTACCCCTTGGGAAGAACGTTTGGCGTTCACCCAAAGTGCCTTGCCGGAGCAAGTCTCCCAAGATTTCAGTAATCGTGCTTGCTTGTGTGCTTTCTTGTGTGCATATGTTTGAGAAAAAGGGGGGAATGTCCCAAGTTGTCTTCCGGACGTACAAACCATTTGTTGGTTGTCGCTCGGGATTCCTTGGAATTTTATGTATTTGGGATTATGATCTCGTCCTCATCTTATGACTTGTGATCATCGCATTTTAACCTCGGGACCCTCGAGACTTGCGTGATCGAGAGAATGACTCTCTTTTGGTCAAAGATGAGGTTCTTTAGAAAAGGAGGGTCCTTAGCCCATCAATCCTACGCTTTAAGACGGTCGAGCTCGTATAGAGGCTTCATACTCTTTCTTAAGCGATAATCGGAGATATAGGGTTCAAGGTTATCCCTTTCCAAAGAAATCGTGAACCTTTAATGGAAGGAACGATGTAAAGATAGGATCTTTTACACCGGTCCGTTCCAAGGTTGGCGGAAATGCATGATGAAAAATGACACTTTAATGAAAAGATGACATTTTTGGGTTTGCAAATGATGCTTTTTTTTTTGATTGAAAGACATGATCTTTATGCAAGTGATGCATAAAGATAGGATTTTTATGCAAGTGATGCATGAAAAAGGGTTTTGAATGCAAAGGATGCATTTTTATTGAAAAGATTGGATTTTTATATGCAAATGATGCATAAAGATGACATTTTTATTTAAAAATGGGGGTTTTAGGTGCAAAGGATGCACCTTTATGAAAAAGACTACATTTTTATGACAAATGATGTCTTAATGCATGCAAAAGGGGAAGGGGATGATAAAGATATGATCTTTATGAATAAATGCCAAGTCCCAAGCAAGATATATGAATGCAATGAGCAAGTATATCAATTAAAAGCAAGGTTAGGGCGTGCGAGGTTACCAATTGCTTCCTTTGCTTCTTCGAACGGAGCTAGGAGGAGAGGTTGGTCTTGGGTCTTCAAGGAGGAGGGAGGTAGCTTCTTGGCCTCTTCTTCACCTTCTTGAGCCTTCACCAATATTCTTCACGTCTTGGGAGTGACTGATTGTGGGTGTATTGTTTTTGGGGTGGTAATGTTGTGTTGAAATGGGTAGAGGAGGCCTCTATTTATAGGTAATCTGGATAAGGTGAATGAAGCCGTGCGGCTAAGAGCAGCGAGCTAATGCAGCCGTGCGGGCTTATCCTGAATGACTCAGCATTCTAGAACCATGCAAGGTGGCAAATTCTAGAACCCTCCTTCCTAATTAAGAAAAACGTGTTTCTTAATTAGGAAGGATCCCCTTCAGCCCTTATTTAATAAAAACAGTTCCGGAATGTTTCCGGAACGCTGGGAAGGTCTGGGGAATTACCGGAAAACTTACCGAAATTGTCGGGAAAATTAACCGAAAGGCATGAGCCAGATTTGGGTACTTACAGAAGCCCCTCGACAACGTCACTTGCAAGGCAAGTGGGGTTGTCGATAGAAAAGGATCCGATCTGGCGAATGCCGAGACGGATTAGATGACCGAGACGGTCGAGTGGCTGAACCTTTTGGAAGGCTACCTACGTATCCCGGAGGAATCAAGCCAGGCCGTAGTTCGGGATTAGGATCCGCTGGGGAAGGAAGAATAGAAACTGGTCTCTTGCTGGGGAAAATAGAAAATGACCTAGGAGGTCAAGCAATTGATCCTACTGGGGATATGCTAGAAGTGACCAAGGTGGTCTCTATGAGGGATTACTTCATCACTGAGGAGCGACGAAGGAACAGGGTGACCAAAGTGGTCGGATGGCTGGACCTTTTATAAAAGGCTACCTACGTATCCTGGAGGAATCAAGCCTTGATCGTAGTTCAATCTTTGACTAGATCGAAATGTTATTCCTTCAACTTGGAATAACGGAGATCGAAAGAGAGAGCGAAATGTCATTCTTCCACCTTGGAATGACGGAGATAGCGAGAGAGATCGAAATGTTATTCTTCCACCTTGGAATAACGGAGATCGAAAGAAAGAGCGAAATGTCATTCTTCCACCTTGGAATGACGGAGATCGCTAGAGAGATCGAAATGTCATTCTTCCACCTTGGAATGACGGAGATCGAAAGAGAGAGCGAAATGTCATTCTTCCACCTTGGAATGACGGAGATCGCGAGAGAGATCGAAATGTTATTCTTCCACCTTGGAATAACGGAGATCGAAGGAGAGAGAGCGAAATGTCATTCTTCCACCTTGGAATGACGGAAATCGCGAGAGAGATCGAAATGTTATTCTTCCACCTTGGAATAACGGAGATCGAAAGATAGAGCGAAATGTCATTCTTCCACCTTGGAATGACGGAGATCGCGAGAGAGATCGAAATGTTATTCTTCCACCTTGGAATAACGGAGATCGAAAGAGAGAGCGAAATGTCATTCTTCCACCTTGGAATGACGGAGATCGCGAGAGATATCGAAATGTCATTCTTCCACCTTGGAATGACGGAGATCGAAAGAGAGAGCGAAATGTCATTCTTTCCACCTTGGAATGACGGAGATCGCGAGAGAGATCGAAATGTCATTCTTCCACCTTGGAATGACGGAGATCGAAAGAGAGAGCGAAATGTCATTCTTCCACCTTGGAATGACGGAGATCGCGAGAGAGATCGAAATGTCATTCTTCCACCTTGGAATGACGGAGATCGAAGGAGAGAGAGCGAAATGTCATTCTTCCACCTTGGAATGACGGAGATCGCGAGAGAGATCTAAATGTTATTCTTCCACCTTGGAATAACGGAGATCGAAGGAGAGAGAGCGAAATGTCATTCTTCCACCTTGGAATGACGGAGATCGCGAGAGAGATCGAAATGTCATTCTTCCACCTTGGAATGACGGAGATCGAAAGAGAGAGCGAGCGAAATGTCATTCTTCCACCTTGGAATGACGGAGATCGCGAGAGAGATCGAAATGTTATTCTTCCACCTTGGAATAACGGAGATCGAAGGAGAGAGAGAGCGAAATGTCATTCTTCCACCTTGGAATGACGGAGATCGCGAGAGATATCGAAATGTCATTCTTCCACCTTGGAATGACGGAGATCGAAGGAGAGAGAGCGAAATGTCATTCTTCCACCTTGGAATGACGGAGATCGAAAGAGAGAGCGAAATGTCATTCTTCCACCTTGGAATAACGGAGATCGCGAGAGAGAATGCATTTTGTAAAGAAGTAAGAAGGACTCAATGATTTTTGTAAAGAAAGTGGGATGTACCCGATAATTTTGTAAAAGAAGTGAATTAAAAATGCCAAAGGCAAATAAAATGATCCACAGGGGATAAATTTGTAAAATAAGCCTCGGGAGCCTTGGAGGGAAAAATTTGATTGATATGATTGGAAATGCCAGGGGCATAAAGGGTAAAACAGGCCTACGGGGGACAAAATTGTAAAATTGAGCCTCAGGGGCAAAATTGCAAAGAGATGCTTGATCCCTTCCTATAAGGATGGAAACGGGGTGACCTAGGAGGTCAAACGGCCGATCCTACTGGGAATGTGCCAAATAAAGGGGGGTGACCAATGTGGTCATATAGCTATACTTTTGTGAAAAGCTTACGCACCATTGAGGAATGGTGAATGAAAAGGGTGACCAATGTGGTCGGATGGCTGGACCTTTTTATGAAAGGCTACCTACGTATCCCGGAGGAATCAAGCCTTGATCGTAGTTCAAACTTTGACTAGATCGAAATGTTATTCCTTCAACTTGGAATAACGGAGATCGAAAGAGAGAGCAAAATGTCATTCTTCCACCTTGGAATGACGGAGATCGCGAGAGAGATCGAAATGTTATTCTTCCACCTTGGAATAACGGAGATCGAAAGAGAGAGCGAAATGTCATTCTTCCACCTTGGAATGACGGAGATCGCGAGAGAGATCGAAATGTCATTCTTCCACCTTGGAATGACGGAGATCGAAAGAGAGAGCGAAATGTCATTCTTCCACCTTGGAATGACGGAGATCGCGAGAGAGATCGAAATGTTATTCTTCCACCTTGGAATAACGGAGATCGAAGGAGAGAGAGCGAAATGTCATTCTTCCACCTTGGAATGACGGAGATCGCGAGAGAGATCGAAATGTCATTCTTCCACCTTGGAATGACGGAGATCGAAAGAGAGAGCGAAATGTCATTCTTCCACCTTGGAATGACGGAGATCGCGAGAGAGATCGAAATGTTATTCTTCCACCTTGGAATAACGGAGATCGAAAGAGGTCGAAATGTCATTCTTCCACCTTGGAATGACGGAGATCGCGAGAGATCGAAATGTCATTCTTCCACCTTGGAATGACGGAGATCGAAAGAGAGAGCGAAATGTCATTCTTCCACCTTGGAATGACGGAGATCGCGAGAGAGATCGAAATGTCATTCTTCCACCTTGGAATGACGGAGATCGAAAGAGAGAGCGAAATGTCATTCTTCCACCTTGGAATGACGGAGATCGCGAGAGAGATCGAAATGTCATTCTTCCACCTTGGAATGACGGAGATCGAAGGAGAGAGAGCGAAATGTCATTCTTCCACCTTGGAATGACGGAGATCGCGAGAGAGATCGAAATGTTATTCTTCCACCTTGGAATAACGGAGATCAAAGGAGAGAGCGAAATGTCATTCTTCCACCTTGGAATGACGGAGATCGCGAGAGAGATCGAAATGTCATTCTTCCACCTTGGAATGACGGAGATCGAAAGAGAGAGCGAGCGAAATGTCATTCTTCCACCTTGGAATGACGGAGATCGCGAGAGAGATCGAAATGTTATTCTTCCACCTTGGAATAACGGAGATCGAAGGAGAGAGAGAGCGAAATGTCATTCTTCCACCTTGGAATGACGGAGATCGCGAGAGAGATCGAAATGTCATTCTTCCACCTTGGAATGACGGAGATCGAAGGAGAGAGAGCGAAATGTCATTCTTCCACCTTGGAATGACGGAGATCGAAAGAGAGAGCGAAATGTCATTCTTCCACCTTGGAATGACGTAGATCGCGAGAGAGAATGCATTTTGTAAAGAAGTAAGAAGGACTCAATGATTTTTGTAAAGAAAGTGGGATGTACCCGATAATTTTGTAAAAGAAGTGAATTAAAAATGCCAAAGGCAAATAAAATGATCCACAGGGGATAAATTTGTAAAATAAGCCTCGGGGGCACTGGAGGGAAAAATTTGATTGATATGATTGGAAATGCCAGGGGCATAAAGGGTAAAACAGGCCTACGGGGGACAAAATTGTAAAATTGAGCCTCAGGGGCAAAATTGCAAAGAGATGCTTGATCCCTTCCTATAAGGATGGAAACGGGGTGACCTAGGAGGTCAAACGGCCGATCCTACTGGGAATGTGCCAAATAAAGGGGGGTGATCAATGTGGTCATATAGCTATACTTTTGTGAAAAGCTTACGCACCATTGAGGAATGGTGAATGAAAAGGGTGACCAATGTGGTCGGATGGCTGGACCTTTTTATGAAAGGCTACCTACGTATCCCGGAGGAATCAAGCCTTGATCGTAGTTCAAACTTTGACTAGATCGAAATGTTATTCCTTTAACTTGGAATAACGGAGATCGAAAGAGAGAGCAAAATGTCATTCTTCCACCTTGGAATGACGGAGATCGCGAGAGAGATCGAAATGTTATTCTTCCACCTTGGAATAACGGAGATCGAAAGAGAGAGCGAAATGTCATTCTTCCACCTTGGAATGACGGAGATCGCGAGAGATCGAAATGTTATTCTTCCACCTTGGAATGACGGAGATCGAAAGAGAGAGCGAAATGTCATTCTTCCACCTTGGAATGACGGAGATCGCGAGAGAGATCGAAATGTTATTCTTCCACCTTGGAATAACGGAGATCGAAGGAGAGAGAGCGAAATGTCATTCTTCCACCTTGGAATGACGGAGATCGCGAGAGAGATCGAAATGTCATTCTTCCACCTTGGAATGACGGAGATCGAAAGAGAGCGAAATGTCATTCTTCCACCTTGGAATGACGGAGATCGCGAGAGAGATTGAAATGTCATTCTTCCACCTTGGAATGACGGAGATCGAAAGAGAGAGCGAAATGTCATTCTTCCACCTTGGAATGACGGAGATCGCGAGAGAGATCGAAATGTCATTCTTCCACCTTGGAATGACGGAGATCGAAGGAGAGAGAGCGAAATGTCATTCTTCCACCTTGGAATGACGGAGATCGCGAGAGATCGAAATGTTATTCTTCCACCTTGGAATAACGGAGATCGAAGGAGAGAGAGCGAAATGTCATTCTTCCACCTTGGAATGACGGAGATCGCGAGAGAGATCGAAATGTCATTCTTCCACCTTGGAATGACGGAGATCGAAAGAGAGAGCGAGCGAAATGTCATTCTTCCACCTTGGAATGACGGAGATCGCGAGATAGATCGAAATGTTATTCTTCCACCTTGGAATAACGGAGATCGAAGGAGAGAGAGAGCGAAATGTCATTCTTCCACCTTGGAATGACGGAGATCGCGAGAGAGATCGAAATGTCATTCTTCCACCTTGAAATAACGGAGATCGAAAGAGAGAGCAAAATGTCATTCTTCCACCTTGGAATGACGGAGATCGCGAGAGAGATCGAAATGTCATTCTTCCACCTTGGAAAGACGGAGATCGAAAGAGAGAGCGAAATGTCATTCTTCCACCTTGGAATGACGGAGATCGAAAGAGAGAGCGAGCGAAATGTCATTCTTCCACCTTGGAATGATGGAGATCGCGAGAGAGATCGAAATGTTATTCTTCCACCTTGGAATAACGGAGATCGAAGGAGAGAGAGAGCGAAATGTCATTCTTCCACCTTGGAATGACGGAGATCGCGAGAGAGATCGAAATGTCATTCTTCCACCTTGGAATGACGGAGATCGAAGGAGAGAGAGCGAAATGTCATTCTTCCACCTTGGAATGACGGAGATCGAAAGAGAGAGCGAAATGTCATTCTTCCACCTTGGAATGACGGAAATCGCGAGAGAGAATGCATTTTGTAAAGAAGTAAGAAGGACTCAATGATTTTTGTAAAGAAAGTGGGATGTACCCGATAATTTTGTAAAAGAAGTGAATTAAAAATGCCAAAGGCAAATAAAATGATCCACAAGGGATAAATTTGTAAAATAAGCCTCGGGGGCACTGGAGGGAAAAATTTGATTTATATGATTGGAAATGCCAGGGGCATAAAGGGTAAAACAGGCCTACGGGGGACAAAATTGTAAAATTGAGCCTCAGGGGCAAAATTGCAAAGAGATGCTTGATCCCTTCCTATAAGGATGGAAACGGGGTGACCTAGGAGGTCAAACGGCCGATTCTACTGGGAATGTGCCAAATAAAGGGGGGTGACCAATGTGGTCATATAGCTATACTTTTGTGAAAAGCTTACGCACCATTGAGGAATGGTGAATGAAAAGGGTGACCAATGTGGTCGGATGGCTGGACCTTTTTATGAAAGGCTACCTACGTATCCCGGAGGAATCAAGCCTTGATCGTAGTTCAAACTTCATCTAGACAATTAGGAACGATGTCTAGGATTCTTGAGGTTTTGACAATTAATGGAGGTTGTCACCTGAGGAAGCTGAAGCTTACGTCACTATCGAGTAGATAGAGGTAGCTATAACTGGAAAACTTGAGCATACTTTTCAATCTGTGATAGAGGTAGCCAAAGTTGGATTTTTGACAATTAGGAAACTGTCGCCTGGCGTTATCTTGTTATAACGGAAGTAACAAAGGCGCTTTTGGGAGAAAATGTCATTATTAGCAATTGGCACGTTACTTGAGCCTAGGGGTGATTTTTTCTTGGAAACATGGTAGAGGCTGGGTCTGGATGTACATATGGAATGTGTTTAGGACGGGTTTCAAGCAGGAGGGGTTGTATCCCTTGGGTGCGGACTGAACTGCTGTTGTTGTCAACGTGGACTAAGATTCCCTCTTGGCCGAGGCCAGGTTTTAAAACTCGGGTCTCGATGAATGTTCCTTTCTCAGACTCTGGCGCTTGAAGCTGATGCTGATAGGCTTTTATAACCAAAGACTAAAGTAGATGTCATAGTGACCAAACATCTCTTCTAGGGATGGATACAACTTATCGGAGCCCCGGTATGAGGAAGAACTCTCTGCAAAGCCCCATGAAAGATCCTTTCACTGGCAAAGCTCCGGTTGGATGAACTGAGCAGGCGAAGTCTTAGGTTTTGAAGAAGTGACTTAATGAAGCCCCAATCTGATGACCTAGCGAAAATCCCAATATGATTGGTACTGCGGAAGTGATCCTGAGGTTGATCTGAATTCATCTAGGGACCTAGTGAAGAACCCGATGCGAACCCCAAAAATGGCTAAAGAAGCCCCAGTTTAAAGGAATGCTTGGACAAAGTCCCAACCTTGAAGAGTTTCGAGGCAGCCCTAATGCGAATTGTAGCAGAAGAGGGAGAACCTATCCTTTTTTCTCTTTTTTTTTTATTTTCTTTAATCAATCAGTCAACCTTAAGAAGATGTGAAAGAAAAGATTCTTAGAAATTTATACATGCAGGGGCATATTTTTCGAAAGATGGGAATAGATCCCGATTTTGTGTTATTTTGATGACCTTATTTCGACGTAGGCACGGAACTCGCTCTGGGTTTGACTCTTTTGAGAGAGTATAAGCGTAGAAGGGTTTGTAAAAGTGTATGGAAGCCCCTGCTGACAGAAAATCAGTGTTTAGCACTATTTTTCCTAAGATGTAGAAAAGGAAGACTTGTCAAGACATCTGAAAACTTGTTTTATTTACAATGATCACAAGATTGCTTAAAACCCTTTATTGATGTTCGGGTTATTCAACCACTAATCTCGATATGAACAAACATTTTTATTAGTCATGAGGAGAAAGTCAACCAATGCCGCGGATCAAGAAAGGTTTGTGTATAGGGAGGTCATTGATGAGACCGGGTTTTCTGGGATCTGACTGTGTCTATGGGAGAGGTTATCCGATGAGACCGGATTTTCTGGGATTTGACTGTGCTTATGGGAGAGGTTATCCGATGAGACCGAATTTTCTGGGATTTGACTGTGCTTATGACCGGACCATTGCTGGTTGCCTACGTTCCCCTTGTTGTGAGGAGCTCAGGTCGCCGTAGTTCGGCCTCGGCCGGACTGTGTTTGGGCTTTGGGATTTGTGGTTCCTTTAGTGAAAAGGCTCGGATGAAAAGATTGGATGGTGAGGCTTGGGCCTCGGGATGATTCCTTGACCAAGTCATTTTTGGATGACTGCTTCTGATTGCTTCCTCTTTCATTGGGGAAGAAAGGATTTGCACGTGCCTACAGGCTCTGGCTTTGCTTCGGCCGCCCCATTGTTATCGACAACTTTTGTTCTTGCCTGTCCGTCAAGCTTTTGATGGGCGGTGCTGGGTCCTTGGCCTCATTTTTTTTCTTTTATTTTTATGTGCAACCCTGTTTTTTGCCTAGACCGCCCTTTTTTTGGGATTTTCAGCCTAGCTGGGCATTACTCTTTTTGCACTAAGATTTTTCCTTCTTTTTTTTTTATGTGCAACCCTGTTTTTTGCCTAGACCGCCCTTTTTTTGGGATTTTCAGCCTAGCTGGGCATTACTCTTTTTGCATTATATTTTTTTTTTTTGAAGCACCTGAGGGCCAAGGCGAGCCCCTGCTTGAACATTCTTGATACCCTTGAGGTCTGAGTCAAGCTCCTATGTCGTTGTCGACACGGGGTCAATCTTTTGAAGCTGAGTGGCCTTTTGTTGTCCCTTGATGTTGCCGCCATCGTTGACTTGGTCAAGATGAAGGTGGGGGCATGTATGGCTTGATGGAGGTCTTTTGTGGGGTAAGGAAAGTGTATGGCTTGATGGCATTAGTTGACTTTCTCACACTGATTAATTGGAACGTGAATTATTTCAAGAGATTATTTGTTGAGCAATGCAAATGATCATATAAAATAAAACCATTTCATTAAATGTAATGTAGGTGTGCAAATAATGTCTTAAGTCTAGCAAGAAAAGAAGAAGACTCTTTTATAGAAAATTGAAGATTAATTACAATGTCCATGGAGGACTTGATTTGAAAGAGAAAAGTACTAGAACCTACGAAGGTTGACTGAGAGACTATTTTTCTTTTTTTTTTAATCTTGCTTAAGGATAAGTAGACCACTAGTCTAGCTACTCTTCAATTTGGTTGGAATTTGCCCGAGGTAACTTGAGCTTTCCTTCGTAGATCAGCCACTGAATTTCTTTCTTCAGATCCACACACTTGTCTGTCACATGCTCAAAATGCTTGTGGTACTCGCAGAACTTGGTCCTGTCAACTCTACTGGGGTTTCTTGGCTTATAATTCTCGAGAGGTGTGAGAAGGCCTCGTTTCACCAAATCATTGAAAACTTTACTCATGGGCATCCCGAAATCATCAGACTGACGTTTCTGACCTTGTACATCCTGAATCGACCTCTTACCATAGCTTTCTGTTTTTGGCCCATGGAGGTTCTCGAGCTTCCCATTTTCTATCAACTTCTGGATCTCATGCCTCAAATAGGTGCAATCATCAGTGTTGTGCCCAGGGTATTGATGGAAAAGACAGCGCTTGGACTCATCCAACCGAATACTTTGGGGTTCTGGGCTTCCAATTCTCCGGTGGCTTTATCGCCTTTTCTTTCATCGGCTCTTCCGAGAATCTTGCTTAAAGGCATATCCGTATTGCGGAGTTTTCGGGAGACATTGTTGTTCTCGAGACTCGGAGTTCCATTGTCCAGTTGGTTCCATTGTTGGATTTGGTGAAGGAGGCTACGACACTCTTTCCTTTGTGAGGAGCGGGTGCGACATGGGTACGGTTCTTTGTTTGGTCTTTGGTGGCATTGGGTCATGCTTGGTGGAGTCATTTCCTTGCTTGGTTCGACGTCTGGGGTCAAGGGAGTATTGATACTCATCATGAAGTCAAACTTCTCTTGCATTTGTTTCACTTGTTCCATCAATATTGCCACATGGGGGTCAACGGGGACTCTCGAGTTATTGGAAATCGCAACAGGACTTTTATCGGCGGAGGGAAACACAGTAGCAAACTGACGGCTGAATTCATTAAGCCCGGTAGGTGACAGCTGGAGACTTGAATCATCCTTTGGCAACTCATGATCGCATTCAGGCGAGTATAGGGGCTTCAGAACATAGCCACATATCTCAGACTGATTATGTGAAGCTGGAGTATAGACTGGCAGGTATTGCTGAAACTGAGAGACATGTGGGGTAAAGCCCAATCCGTTCTGAGGAGCTGAGGGGGATGGAGCCCTGATGAGCTGGGATGTTAGAAAGGACCGAGGAGAAGTGATCCTTGGCAAGGGATCATATGTGGATGGAGGAAGGTATTGGTTATAGGTCGGGGGAGCTGAGATGGCTACTTTCGGAGTCTCGTCTTCTACCATAGCCAGGGAACCGTTAGACTCGACCACTATCTGAACCCCATGACGGCGAAGAGCACCGATGAGCAATGACAGCTGCTCTTCATGAACCTTCTGGGCATTTTCCAAAGCCAGGACTAACTCTTCCTTCCTAAACATCTGATTTCCTGCACCCTCACTGTTTTCTGTCAAATCTGCCATTCCGACTTTTTGGCGATTCTGCCTAAGGTTTTCTGCACTGAAAAGCTGCTAACCCGGTATTCTCGCACACTTCTTTCTCGCTGCGGGAAAGGGATAGGCAAAGTTTAGGCTCGGGGATAGGTAAGGTAGGTAAGATTTAGACTTGGAGGTAAGTGTTTAGGCTAAAGGCTCAAGTAACATGCATTTATCGCTTAAGTTTTTACTCAAAACACATTTTCTCCTAATCCTAATTGATCGGAGAGGATGAGACCTTGAAAGGTCAAGATTGAAAATTGGAGATCGGACCGAGGAGGTCTCGATTAAGGATATGACCATGAAAGGTCGAGATGGAAAATCTGAAATCGGACCGAGGAGGTCTCGATTAGGGGTTTGACCATGAAAGGTCGGGATAGAAAGTCGGAAATCGGACCGAGGAGGTCTCGATTAAGGATTTGACCATGAAAGGTCGAGATGGAAAAATGGAAATCGGACCGAGGAGGTCTCGATTAGGGTTTTGACCATGAAAGGTCGAGATGGAAAGTCGGAGATCGGACCGAGGAGGTCTCGATTAGGGATTTGACCACGAAAGGTCGAGACGGAAAACCGGAGATCAGACCGAGGAGGTCTCGATTAGGGTTTGACCATGAAAGGTCGAAATAGAAAATCGGAAATCGGACCGAGGAGGTCTCGATTAGGGTTTGACCATGAAAGGTCGGAATAGAAAATCGGAAATCGGACCGAGGAGGTCTCGATTAGGGTTTGACCATGAAAGGTCGGAATAGAAAATCAGAAATCGGACCGAGGAGGTCTCGATTAGGGTTATCAGAGATAGGAAAATGCAATTATGATTACATTAATTGTTCAAATTTACTTAAAACAATGTCTTTTATTAATTTATATTTGGTTGGAAAAGGGGGTTTGCCCTTCTTTTTCGCAACTACTCTAGATCCTGGATCAGTGGGTTCCGTCACTACGTCTATAAGCCCCTCGTATTCCACCTGTATTTCGACCTCCCAGGGTGGATGCCCGGGCGAGGGTCCTATAGGGCACGCGGATCCCACCGACCGAGAGTAAAGAACGCTCCTATCGGGTCTAGCGGGTCATAGGACCTTTCAACGCACGAGCAATGCGGATTATAGTCAAGGCAATACCGGGAAAGTCTCGTCTCTCTGCCTTGACGAAATTTTGGCAGAGTTTCGTTTGAGCGAATGACGTTTTGACTTTCGGTAATGTCCGAGAGAATAATAGGCATGGGTCGGGCGGCAAAAGCCGGATGACGCAGTGTCACATTGAACTTCGTTGCATATGCGGTGCGTGAGTCAGAATCGAAGTCAATGCCGATCAAGATCTTGCCAATTTTTCCTTGTCGGAATTTTGGCAGAGCTTCGCTTGAGCGAAAGATCTTTTGATTTTTGGCAAAGACTCGGTCTTGACTCTTACGCATTCCGTGCGGGTCAAGGTCAATAGTCAATGTCGGAGTCAAGATCCCACCGATTTTTCCTTGTCGGAATTTCGGCAGAATTTCGCTTGAGCGAAAATCTTGGCTTCCGTTATGAGCTAAGGCTTGACCTTTACGTGGGTATGCAACTGGGCTATATGACACGGACTAGACCAAAAACCAACCAAAAGTCACGGATTTTTGAAACGTGTGACACGGACTGTGCATTGGTCGACACCGGCCGCCATGGGAGGTTGGGATGATTCCGTGCGCGCCCGGGAGCATCGTAAGGCCGTCCGTGATCGCAATGGAACCACCCTCGGGTTTGAAGGACGTGCGTGCAAAGTGTACGGGATATATCAAAGTGCGCGTAGTGTGCGGTCTCCTAAAAATGTTCCTTTTGAGTTAAAACAGAGATTTTCGAAATGTGTTTTAAAGGAATGATTTTCGGGACGGGGAGAATGCAACACATAAGCACGTAAATTTTCGGGAGCCCCAGTCGGTCATGGAGCTGAGTAGCCCCAAGTGCTAGGACTGCCCGGATTAACCATGATTTTTCCTGGTGGAATTGCCACGAGGTCGCCGGTCGTAATCCAATGAGGATTGAGCCGTACGGCGCATGGATCAATTTTCCAGGTTCCAACTCCTTTTGCTATTTTTTCGGGTTGTTTCCCGTTTCAAAGTATGCACAGATTCCAAGATGCAAATGATGCAATGCATGGTAAAGAAAGCAAGCATGATTAATGAAATCGGCGACGGGAGTCTAACCCGCTCAAAGGGAAAAGCTTTCTTTTATTTTTTTTCAAAAAATTTTTTCGAAAAGGGATACTGGTACGTGGATTGTTAAACCACCGGTTATCCCAACTCCCACATCAGGGAGTGTACAGGAAGGGTAAGTGGTTTCCACCTATATACCGAGTATCGATTTTTTTTTTTGTTTTGAAAATAGAAGATTTTCTCCTTTGGGAGTCCCCAGCAGAGTCGCCAAACTGTGAATGTGTGCCCGAATTTTGTTTTTATTGGATTCACGCGAGTTTGAAGACATCCGAGTTATTTGAAAAACGGAGTCGCCACGCCATTTTGATTACCTCAAAACTTTGAAAAAAAAGGTTTTTTACTTGGGTTCAAAGGTTTAAGTTACCCCTTGGGAAGAACGTTTGGCGTTCACCCAAAGTGCCTTGCCGGAGCAAGTCTCCCAAGATTTCAGTAATCGTGCTTGCTTGCGTGCTTTCTTGTGTGCATGTGTTTGAGAAAAAGGGGGGAATGTCCCAAGTTGTCTTCCGGACGTACAAACCATTTGTTGGTTGTCGCTCGGGATTCCTTGGAATTTTATGTATTTGGGATTATGATCCCGTCCTCATCTTATGACTTGTGATCATCGCATTTTAACCTCGGGACCCTCGGGACTTGCGTGATCGAGAGAATGACTCTCTTTTGGTCAAAGATGAGGTTCTTTAGAAAAGGAGGGTCCTTAGCCCATCAATCCTACGCTTTAAGACGGTCGAGCTCGTATAGAGGCTTCATACTCTTTCTTAAGCGATAATCGGAGATATAGGGTTCAAGGTTATCCCTTTCCAAAGAAATCGTGAACCTTTAATGGAAGGAACGATGTAAAGATAGGATCTTTTACACCGGTCCGTTCCAAGGTTGGGGGAAATGCATGATGAAAAATGACACTTTAATGAAAAGATGACATTTTTGGGTTTGCAAATGATGCTTTTTTTGATTGAAAGACATGATCTTTATGCAAGTGATGCATAAAGATAGGATTTTTATGCAAGTGATGCATGAAAAAGGGTTTTGAATGCAAAGGATGCATTTTTATTGAAAAGATTGGATTTTTATATGCAAATGATGCATAAAGATGACATTTTTATTTAAAAATGGGGGTTTTAGGTGCAAAGGATGCACCTTTATGAAAAAGACTACATTTTTATGACAAATGATGTCTTAATGCATGCAAAAGGGGAAGGGGATGATAAAGATATGATCTTTATGAATAAATGCCAAGTCCCAAGCAAGATATATGAATGCAATGAGCAAGTATATCAATTAAAAGCAAGGTTAGGGCGTGCGAGGTTACCAATTGCTTCCTTTGCTTCTTCGAACGGAGCTAGGAGGAGAGGTTGGTCTTGGGTCTTCAAGGAGGAGGGAGGTAGCTTCTTGGCCTCTTCTTCACCTTCTTGAGCCTTCACCAATATTCTTCACGTCTTGGGAGTGACTGATTGTGGGTGTATTGTTTTTGGGGTGGTAATGTTGTGTTGAAATGGGTAGAGGAGGCCTCTATTTATAGGTAATCTGGATAAGGTTAATGAAGCCGTGCGGCTAAGAGCAGCGAGCTAATGCAGCCGTGCGGGCTTATCCTGAATGACTCAGCATTCTAGAACCATGCAAGGTGGCAAATTCTAGAACCCTCCTTCCTAATTAAGAAAAACGTGTTTCTTAATTAGGAAGGATCCCCTTCAGCCCTTATTTAATAAAAAAACAGTTCCGGAATGTTTCCGGAACGCTGGGAAGGTCTGGGGAATTACCGGAAAACTTACCGAAATTGTCGGGAAAATTAACCGGAAGGCATGAGCCAGATTTGGGTACTTACAGGAAGACCTCCCTTAACGACGAGGAAGACCTCCCTTAACGACGAGGAAGACCTCCCTCCAAGTACGATGAGGAAGACCTCCCTTAACGACGAGGAGACCTCCCTCCAAGTACGACGAGGAAGACCTCCCTTAACGACGAGGAAGACCTCCCTCCAAGTACGACGAGGAAGACCTCCCTTAACGACGAGGAGACCTCCCTCCAAGTACGACGAGGAAGACCTCCCTTAACGACGAGGAGACCTCCCTCCAAGTACGACGAGGAAGACCTCCCTTAACGACGAGGAAGACCTCCCTTAACGACGAGGAAGACCTCGCACCTCGACATATCTTCAAGTGACGAGGAGAGAAAAGTTCTTACCTCGGCATATCCTCAAGTGACGAGGAAACAAAATCATTCACCCCGGCATATCTCCGTGTCGGCCAATCATCAAATGACGAGGAAGAAGAATCATCTACCTCGTCCTATTTCCTAGGGCTGAGGTAAAACATTTATGTTCCTCGGCTGCTCCGGCTAGCAAGATACACACCCTTATCAAACAAGGATTCTACAATCATTATCCAATCAGGATTATGATTACCAACATCAATTCAAGTCAAACAATGACTCCTTAACAGATATAATTCTCTTAGGATTATATCTTATCTCTTTACAAGTTCACTCCAACATGGATTCTATCAATCCATTTCTATAAATACAAGCCCCATGGCTCATTATTTGGTAGGTTACTTTTACATAGCAGAAACTCTGTCAATTTGGTTTCTCACATACAAACCGTGAACTTACTCTCACGCCGGAGGGCCTTTAGCCGGATCCGCCCCGGCTTAGTTTACGTGTTTTCTCTTATTTTCAGGCCTTGCAATCGCCGGAGCAATCATCGCTTGGATTTGGGCTGTTTTGACGATTTTGGCGTCATCAACCTTCATGTACTTATATATTTAATGTTTATTGAAGTTTATTGTCAAAAAATACTAAAGATCAAGTAAATAAAGGTTAGGTACAAATCTGGAAAACATAACAAAATATTGTTGTATACCGTGAAATGATAATATTTGTGTTATAATTTTTTTTCTTTAGCGACAATTTTTTAAAACAGAGAGTATATAATATAAAGGAAAATTTGCAAAAAAATCATTGTACTAATTTATTTTTACATCCATAATCACTATCACTAACGGGGTTACTTTTTCCCCGTTAAATAATCATATGCATCGCATTTGGTCATATTTTAAAGAGGTATTTTCGCTAGTTAAATCTTCATTAACTTTTTGTTGGTTTAAATTGTTGTAAATTAGTCTCTAACTTATTTATTTTTGTTGGAATTTTTGATATATATGTGGGATGGAAGTCCATAGCTCTATGACATTGTTGTGTTGGGAGTTTGGACTGAATTTGGCCAAGGAAATCACGTCTGAGTTACTGCCTATGAGAGCGGCCGCGCCATGGCCTAGGGCGGCCGCGCTGGCTGGCCGAAAACTCTCCAAATGTTGCTGTAACTTAGCGCGGTCGCGCCACCCTCAAGGGCAGCCGCGCTAGTGACGGGGTTTGTCCTTCCTGGGCCGAATTTCTGTGGGTTTTTAGGTCAAAATAAGACTTTAAAACCTATTTTTCCCATATGTATAAATACCAACTTTTCTTCAGCCGTTTTGTACATTGAATTATTAAAGAGAAACATTAATTCTCTTGCTTCAATTCAAAGTTCGATTACTCCCTGTTCTTAGAGATTTGTTCGTGAGATTCAAGGCGACTGAGATAGGACCGCCGGTGATTACCTACCTGTGTGCTATTTTGTGGTACGTAATCCGTGATCGTTTTATCCTCGGAGAAATTTGCCTGTACCTGAGTTGCACCAATTGGGGGCAATATTTTCTCTTACGACAGTCTTCCTAAGGCGACTCGATCAAATTACGATAAGTTTTTTCTAATCGTTTGTTTATTTGTTTCTGTTTGTTTTCCTGATCCTGTTCCATTGCTTTCGGTTTTGCTATTGGCTTAATTGGTACGTTCTTGACTTGATCAATAAATCCCCTACTGTTGATTAAATTTTTTGTTTAATCTGCGGTGCTTATAATTTAATTTTCAACAGTCTAAGAGAAAATAGTTTTATTTGATCATGTCTGGTAGTTCCTCTAGCTCTCCCTTTAAGTCCCTAGTTGACACCTCAGATCTTCCGGAGAAGTTCGGTGGTAAGAACTTCAAGCGTTGGTCTGAACGCATGAAGATCTGGTTGTCAATTAAGGGCATGTCTGGTATGCTGTCATCCAAATGTCCCGCTCTGAATGGCGATGATCCAGTTAGTGTGGCTGCTGTTAAACTGTGGAAGGAGCAGGATGATGTTGTTCGAGGATGCATTATGTCTGCTTTGTCGAATGCACTCTTTGATGTCTATTGCTCTGCTCCTCTCACTGCTGCGTCACTGTGGGAATCGCTTTCCACGAAGTACAAGCACCGATGACTCCGGTGTGGAAAAGTACCTGTGGGAAAGTTCCTGAATTATCACATGAGTGAGGGAAAGTCGGTTACCGATCAAGTGCACGAACTCCAAATCATTTTGCAATCACTCAAGGATGCCGACATGGGACTTCCCGATAAGTTCGCCGTCATGGCTATCACCGAGAAGTTTCCTCGATCTTGGGGGAATTCGGTATGACCCTCAAGCATCATACTCGGAATCTTGACACCGAATGAGTTGATGAATGCAATTGCGATTCAGAGGTGCATAATGGTAACCAACCTAGCGTACCTGTGGAGGCTGCTGCTAATATGGTAACCGGTAAAAGCAAGTTTAAAGGAAAAGGTGTGAAAATTCACTCTAAGGATAAAGAAAACCATGATAAACTTAAAGTTAAGAAAAATAACTTTAGAAAGCCAAAAGCAAAACAGAAGCCGGAATTGTGGAGAAGGTGGACACTTTTCTAGGGACCGCCCGTCCAAGAAAGGAAAAGGACCACAAGGCTCTGCTGATGATCATCCTGCTGTCAACATGGTGTTGGGTTCGAAGGATTATGATGATCCCGACTCGACGCACCCGGAGTTGACGCTCCGACCTGCAATGTTACAAAGTATGTAACTTCTTATCCTGAAATCTTTACTGTCTATGAACCCAACGAGTGGCTAGTTGACACCGGGGCAAATGTGCACGTTTGTGCTGATAAATTGCTATTTGTGTCTTACCAGCCTGAGCGTGGTAGATCAGTGACGATGGGGAACTCTAGTGCTGCAAAGGTGCTTGGGACTGGACGCGTGGACCTGAAGTTTCCTAATGGGCGCTTTCTTACCTTGCATCGAGTGTATCACGTTCCTGATATTCGTCGCAACATTATTAGTGGTTCTAGACTAGTTAGGGAAGGATTTGAGATTTCATTTAAATGTAATAAGGTCATAATTTTGGATTCTGGTAGTTTTGTGGGGAAAGGTTATTCCTCAGATGGTTTATTTAAAATTAGAGTTGAAACTGATATTTGTTCGCACAATAATTTTAGTTCTATTGATTATCTTGTTTCTTATTCCATTGAATCTTCAAATGTTTGGCATGGTCGTTTAGGACATATTAACTATGATTCTGTGAAAAGAATGATGAATTTAGATATTATTCCTAAACATGCTATTGATAAGAATTCTAAGTGTCATGTTTGTGTTGAAGCTAAATCTACAAAAGGTCCGTTTAAGTCGGTTGTGAGAAATTCTGAAATTCTAGATTTAGTTCATACTGATATTTGTGAATTTAATGGCGTGTTGACCAAAGACAAAAAGAAATACTTTCTCACCTTTATTGATGATGCTAGTAAATACTGTTATGTCTATTTGCTTTGTTCTAAGGATGAAGCATTAGATAAATTCATTATATTTAAGAATGAAGCAGAAACACAAATCGGCAAGAAACTTAAACGGTTAAGGTTTGATAGAGGAGGTGAATATGAGTCTAACCCCTTCATGTATTATTGCCAAGAAAACGGAATAGTACATGAAGAGACACCTCCCTACACCACCACTATATACTTTTGTTGTTAGTAAGGTTTGAACTCTTGTTAATTATAATAACTAACAACCATATATCACTAGACTAAACTAGATATTTGACATATTATTGAATTTTTATTTTATGTATAATGTATAATTACAATTGAATTTCACACATTATTCAAACAATGAAAATGCTATGATTTTGAAAGCAAATTCTAAGTTATTTAAATTTTAATATTTATTAAATTCAAAATCAATGTATCCAAATGAACCCTAAGAAATATTACTATATTTTAACCCTTTCGATCAGTTTAATTAAACTTCAACACAAAAATTATGAAAATTTATTGATCATCTTAAAATTTTACACATTTATATTGAAGAAAGTACTCCCTCCGTTCCATTAATAACTTCACTTTTTATCCAAATTGGCATCCCGTTAGAAGTTTCACCTTTCCTTTTTTGGCAAAGAATCTTTACTATTGTTGGAAAAGTATGTTGTGTGTGAAGAAAATTGTGTACATTTCCTTGGAAAAATCGTTTGTCGTTGGACAAAGATTATTGTGGGTTCATATTCTACTCCGTGAGAACATGAAAATGATATTTTATTTGTTCAATTTGAAGATTGAATGATAAAAATATTACAGCTTAAATAAATGGATGAAAGTTGGAAATGTGAGTTTGTCTCACATGTGAAAAGAATGGAAAAACTAGTTGATAGTTTTGGCCATTTTTTATTGAATTATAATTCTTTTAATTCAAGATTAATTCCAAGAATAACTTTCAAAGTTAATGTCCATTTATGATTGGCAAATGAAACTCCAAGAATAAATTGATGGCAATGTTAATTGTTGAATTAAGATGATCATCAATATGTGGATTAATTGGAGAGTTAATCCTTGGGGAGTTTTGAGCTATAAAAGAAATACCCACAACTCTTTGAAAAAAAGAGAGAAAAAAAAAATAGAGAAAAAGATAAGAGGAAAACACACAAAAAGAAGCTTTTTCTATCAATCTTCTTCTATCCTCTTGCAATTCGTTCATCTTCTTCCTTTGCCCTCCTTGAATAATTGGAATGGTGATATTGTCCAAGCATATTAGTTCATTTCGCCGGAAAGCTCAAGTGCGAAGTGGTTCCGGTTAATCCGTTTTATCCTGGGAGACTAACGCCCGTTGAAACCTCAAGCACTCGTAGAGAGGAGGACGAATTAGTCTTAAGGAGAGTGTGTTCTTACACGACTCGGATACAAGAGATTAAAGATGGACAAACCCAATGAAGAGATCAAATACGGTTGTATCTTTCTTTTTATGGTTTTTCAGAATTGTTGTATATTATATTTTCAATGTTGTAATTTGTTTTCCTTTCTATATTTTCAAGATTTTTCTAACAATCTTAAGACTAATTCTCTTTGTTGAAAAAGGATTGCAGATTACAGGATTCTTGTAGCGTGGTGGCTACGGGAGAAAATATTGAAAAGGGACGGGAAAACAATGAGAAAGAAATCAAGAAAATTTCTGCACAGATTTTTCTTGACCAGGTGTAGTAAAACAGCATTTCCTGCTTCGTTAATCGTTGGATCGAGCTCAAATTCGGTGAGCATGTTCTAATCTCATATAAAAACAATCTGGACGGTGGAGATCGAAATCTTTTATCTGGAGATAAAGATAAAATTTTCTGAACAGAACAGTTTATGAAAGGAAAAAAAATATTTTGAACATATAATGAACTCACGGAAGAACATCAAGGATGTTGCGATGATTGTGTAAAATAGTTGTGGCGATGCCACTTCTAGTATTTATACAATGGGTGATATATCTCTTATGGTTCATGAGATCATAGTGAGAAAAATCGAAAAGTTCGTAGGAACTAAATTGAGAAATTGAAAGTTGAAAGATGTAATCTTTAACTTTCTTATGGTTCATAAAATCATAATGAGAAAAATTGAATAGTTCATTGGAACTATGTTGAGAAGATGAACGTTAAAAGATGTAGTCTTTAACGTTGCATTTTATCAGTGATGTATTGACAAAGATGATAGGGCTTCTTGAAAGAAGTTGTTAAATCCTATTATTGTTAATAGTGACAAAAGTCACAAGGATAAAAATAATAGAGCTTCTTGAAAGAAGTTGTTGAATTCTATTGTTGTGAACATTGAAAAATGTTACAAGAACTAAAATCATAGGGCTTCTTGAAAGAAGTTGTTAAAACCTATTGGGGAAATATGTGACTAATGTCATAAAGATAAAAACAATAAGGCTTCTTGAAGGAAGTTGTTAAATCTTATTGTTGTTGACGATGACAAATAACACAAAATATTTAGAATGGGAACTTCTAAAAGAAATTGTGTATTTTGTAAATGAGAATGTGATTTTCTCTAATTTAGAGGTGCTCCAAGATGAGACCTTTAAAGTTTTGGAATAATTAACCTTCAATTATAATTCCATTAAGGAATTCAAAGGTTTAAAAATATGAGTGGTTATAAGAAATAAATTGTGTTAATTCTCCTATTGAATTAGCAATTTATTCTTAAAGTTAATTCTCTAATTCTCTAATTAAGTTAGAGAGTTATAATTTTAACAACAAAGTTATAATTGTTAAAAATTAAAGTCAATGGTTGATTTGTGTAAAGACAAATCTCTAATGGAATGTGGTTGTTCCAAGTTTTCGGATCACCATAGTGAAAAGTGAGAAAATTTTGTTGGCCTTGACTTTAAGTGATGGCAACAAAAGTTGTTCTACTTGACCACCTTGAACTTAGAGAGGTTTCTTTTGAAAGATCCTACAAAGTTGGGTGAAAATGTGATGGATGTTTAAGCCGTGAGTGCGGTTGAAGCATGCCAATTTTCTTTATCGAAACTATATACTTAATGAATTGTCGGATTCATTATAAACCATATATAGTACGAAGAAAATTGCAAAACATTTGTGGAAGTCGTTGGACTATATATATATATATATATATATATAAAATCGAGAATGCGGGTGAAATGAAAATCATCGTAATCCGCTTCCTTGATTTTAAATAGTGGAATCCATAAATGAAATAAAAAATTATATGGAAGAAGTGGAAATAGTCTTCCATGAAAAACCATGTCGAATGGATGGTGTTGAGTGAAATTCTCAAGTGATGACAATAATTGAGAAATTGTTTTTCACTTGAAAATATTTTAAAATCACCTCAAACATAATGAATGGAAATGAATGTTGAGGTGTGTGTTATTCGTCTTTGTGTTGAAAAAGAGAATAGAACTTTGGAGAAAAAGTTGTCTAACATTTCTTGTGGCAAAAGAAAATGTGATGAAGCATGCCGAAATGCTTAATACTAAAACAAAGTTGGTCAAACTTGTTTGAAATGTCAAAATCGTTTGAAAAGTCAAACGTGTTTTAAAAGCCAAATTTGTTTGAAAAGTTGAACATTTACCTTGTGTCTTGAGAGACAAATGTGATGTCATTCATGATGTTTAAATGAATGAAACGGAAGGGTGTTCAAGTGATCAATACGAGAATGAATCCCTTTATATGGTCAAAATAGATTCAAACAAGACTCATCATATATGTGCTTGAAGTTATAATCAAGGCATATTGATTCTTGAGATGTGAATATTATTCACTAGATGATGGTAAAATGTAAATTTTTGCCTTTAACGTTGCTTGCTAAAAGCAAAATGTAGAATCTTATCTCTTTAAAGGAAAAGTTGGAAATCAACTTAATAAAGAGATAGTGATAAAGCACAACTAAGTGTAGTTTGTGTATAAGTTACACAAAATACTATTGGTTGCATATGGTTGGGTATGCTTACAATAGTTGTGATTATAGAATTCAACATTAATTCAATAATGGAATCATGAAGCGCTTCTTTCTTTAAGAATATGTTTCCTTATAAATTAAGAGATGAGACAAACTCATTTAAACGGATTCATGATTCAATAGAAGAAGAAGAAGACACTTATCATGAGGAATGATAAAGAAGAGGCATGACCTCGACATAGCAAATGAGGTAGGATAAGAAAATTCTATGGCCCGGATTTTCTAACCTCCATGCTAGAAAATGAATCACAAAGTTATAAAGACATTGAGCTCTTTGAAAGAATCTTTGTGGAAAGAGGCCGTTAAAAGTGAGATTGATTCCATCTTGGAAAATCACACTTGGAAACTAGTGGATTTACCTTCGAGTAGTAAATCACTAGCATATAAGTGAATTTTCAAAAAGGAAATGAAGACCTATGGAACAATCAATGAGTACAAGGCTAGACTTGTAATTGAGGATTACAAGGAAATGAAGAACTTGATTACTTTTATACTTATTCTCTCATCACGAGAATAAAGAGTTGTATTTGCAATTGCTGCATAGCAGAATTTGAAATACATCAAATGGATGTAAATAACCTTTCTAAATGTCGATTTAAAAGAGAAAATTTACATAGAACAACCCGAGGGGTTTCTTGTACATGAACAATGAAACAAAGCGTCCACAATGTACACCAAGATCAAATGGTGAAAATTGGCATTATTGCTAATTTTGGGACTAACCCGAAAATGTGGGGGTGAGTATACTTTGGAAAATAATTACCTATTGGAAAGGTTTCCCCAAGAAAACAATGAGATGTCCATATGAAGTATGGAAACGTAGGCCTACGTACACTTGTGAATGTGGGGTGTTTCGCAAAGTAGCAAGTCCAATTATCAAAGAAATTGAATTTGATTATTAAATGGTGGATTGTGTTTCAAGAGTTATGTTCATAACAATTGTGCATATTGGTTTGTTATATATGATTCAATAAGTTTGAATATATATAAAAATCAAAAGAAAATAAAATCAATAAAAATCAAGCATTGATGTCAAATTCATGAAAGTGAATAAATGATACTTTGAATGAAATAGATCAAAGTGTTGAAATGGTTCATGAAATGAAACCTTAGAAGAAAATGTGCTAGTTTGTCTAGTTTGTAAAGTCATTGTATGACTTGAGACAAGTACAAAGATAAAGACATCAAAGGTTTGATTGTGTGGATTTAAACAAGAGTGGCTACGTCACTTTGTTTATTAAATCCAAAAACGATATGTTAACTAAGGAAAATTCTAGTCAATTTGATCTGTTGATTCAAATTCAAGAAAAACTAATGGACTTGTGGTTAAACAAGTCATTAGGTGGATATTCTTGAATTATTTGAAAGGATCAATATGGAATAGCTGGGATTTAACTGAATCTGAGTTAACAGTTATCAAATGGATAAATCTTGTGTTAGCAAGATGGTATATTGCTAAGTCAATTTATGATTGAAAAGACATATATCAATATGTGTAATGGTAGTCTAAACATATATGTCTAAGACATAATACCATTAGAAAACTACTCTCAACTAATTTGACTATGTGAAGTCAAATGATAAACGGATCCGTTAACCAAAGGGTTAAATTGAGAGTTAGTTGTAAATTCGGAGGGGAATGGGACTTAAGCCTCTTGAAAGATAAACACAGCGGAAAACCCAATCTAGATGACTGGAGATCCCAAGAACTAGATTCAATGGGACCACCTAACTGTTAAAAGACTTGTAGCGTCACTGTGGGGGAAACAAAACCCCAAGTCCATTCCTATTAGTGACATCCCGAAAGGACAAGGATAAGCATATGGCTTTTAATGATTCTTACGCGTCGAAAATTCGAGCGGGGTAATACGGGTTACCTTTAAGAAATCACCTATGTGAGAGAGAAGTGGGGCCGCTTCGAGGAGAATTGTGTGAGGCTCAATTCTTAGACCCTCTCACAGAACCAGGCATTATGTTCAGGGCCATGAACGAACATAGCTATGAGAAATGAAGTATGTTAGGACATTACTTGTGTCTAGTATATGATCGTGTTAGTGTAATCTGCAGGTGATATCGTAGATGATTTCCCAAGTGATATCGCAGATGATATCCTGGACTGAAAATTATATAGTTGTATATTTCTTGTTTGTTATTTAATGGACTAACGTGCTAATATGGTCTGTATAGTCTATGGTTTATGGTTGTATTTCAGGGTGCAATAGCATCAAAGAAGGAGCTAGACACGTGTGGAAATTGGAAGAAGATAATTAATACATTTTATGTATTAATTCGTAATTTTGGCAAACAACAACAACATTTGTGTGGACTTTGTCAAAGGTTGTTGCTGAGTTATAGAAAAAGTACAAGGATGATAAAGCAAGGGAGTACAAGGCGTGGAAGCATGGCTTGAGGATTCAACAACTCGGTTGCTACAAAATAGGAAGTGGGAGCTAGAATTGTGGAAACAAATTAACCCACTCTCCCTACACTTCCTCCACGTGCAAGACCAGCCCCAAGGCTGTTATTGGAGTAGCCTTCAAGTATTTGAAGACTATAAATAAGCTTGGAAGGTTTATTTGAAGACATGCCAATTATTTCATCACATTCACACCTTCGAAAAGCTTAGAGATAAAGTTCTTTGTTTGGTTCTTTTTAAATCCTTTCTCCCTTGTAATTTCCCCCTTAGTTGGATATTTCTTTCCAAACTTAATGTGCTGCTGTCCTGTAGGATAAGTCTATATACAAATGTACAGAGCATAGACCATAGAATAATATCTCCACAAAAATTAACTCCCCCTTAATCAAGGAGCTAATCCTAAACAATGATTTATCATAATAAACTAATTTATTTCAAACTTTAAAAAGTTTTCGAAATAAACTAAGTAACCATTAAAAACCATAACCATTGTAGCAAAATATCATCCAAAAACTAGCAAAAAACAACCTAGCAGATTAAGTTATTAACAAACCAACTAAAGTGTTTTAGCAAAATAAACAAAATAAAAGTAAATTGTTTAGAGAACCACCACCATCACCAAAATAAAAACATTGTTTATAGGACCACCACAAAAACAGTCACCCATATGATAGTGGCAACATCAACCTTCAGGTTTGTCAACCTTCAGGTTCAAACTTTCTTCTTCTTCAAACTCCTCTTCTTCCTCCCCGATCTCCTTCCCTATCACTTCCACCATCACTTGGGCCAAGACTGGTGGTAGCACCCGCAGTAGCACCAGCTCCGAAGTTCCAAGAAGCAGCAGATCCTCCCCCGTTTGGGAAGAAATTTCATCAATAAAAGCATCTCGTTACCGCTTAAGCTTAGCCCATCCCTCAGCAAGTTCTCCTATTGCACTTGACTGCTTGTGCAGAAGTTGAGAACCGTAGCCTTTGGGATTGATGGTCCGTAGTTGCCCAAAAGATTCATCATGTTGTTCAAAATACTTGCAGCATCGCCTCGCAAAAGTATGAGGGGCAACACCTGGGAAGCACTTGGGGTATCACGTGAGATAGCACCGGAAGGAGCAGGGATTGTTTCATCGCATTTGTTCCAAGGAAGATCTTTAGTATACCTTTTACCCTTTTTCGCTTGTTGATCAACGGTATAGTACTCGTGTTCAAAGGTAAAAACATCGAGGCTTCAATGGGCAAGGATTGAAATACCAAAACTTTGAAGATTAGAGAAGGATAGGGAAAAAGCTAATGTTCACTTCCTTTTTCTACCCCATGAAGCTAAGTGTTTAAACACTAATCTTCCAAAGTTAATCCTTAAATTTTTACCCAATCTATACAACACATTCGCATGCTCCAATGTCACAATAGGTTCATTAGTTGTAGGAAGCCAATTGAAGATGCACAGCTTTGTGTAGTACGTAATAGAGAGAAGATAATCTAGAAACATGAAGTTTCTCTTTCAAAGGCCAAGACCGCAGCTTTGTTGTGAGTGAGCAATTTTACCATTTCATCTCTATTGACCCTAATGCTCTCATCATCTACATTAGGGAGGCCTAAAACTTTGTTAATCAGTGGCAGGAGTAAAAGAATAGACTCTTCCCCTAACAAACACTTTTCCATATTTAGCAGACCCTTCACCATCCAAATGAGCATGCAAATTGGCAAAGAAATTGCGAATAACACTCTCAACAAAAACTCATGCATGATTATTATCATTAATAAAATTCCTGTCCTTTAAAACCGAACCACTCCTTCCTTTTCCAACCGACCCTCATCAATGTGCTTCTCTTTTAAAATTCTCTTACTTAGACTATTCAACCAAAGTTCCATATTTTCCTTTTTATAATACTCCAAAGTAAGAAAAGGTTTTGGAAAAGCTTTATCCTCTTCATTTGAGTAACCTCATCACCGTAATTATCACTAGAGGAATGTTTAGGAACGTAAGAGGGGGCAAGTGTTACCTCGTATGATATCCTCTTCTTGCTAGCACTTCCGGTAGCACTCACGCTTTGCCCTTGGCCTTCTTTTTCCGATAATCGCAGAGAGTCTCCTCTTCATCACCATCTACCCAAGCATCAAATGAGTCCACAGAAGGCTACTTTTCCTTGTTTGCTTCAAAGTTCTCATCACTCACATGGGGTGAGGACACATCAATAGAGCTTTCTGAGACTTCAACTGGATCAAGAGAGGTATTTGAAGTTGCCTTGGACCTGATTGATCTAATGCGGTTGGAAGACCTCCTTTTTGCGATTTGGGGAGACAAACTTGGCGATTGGGGCTTTCCTCTTCCTTTTTGGCTCGGTAGGGATGAGAGTCACCTTAGGAATGCCTTGATCAAACGAGGCATTGGGGCCAGAGGTAGGAACAATCGCCATTGTTGGTGGAGAAGAGCTTGGAGTGATCATTGGGGAAGTTTCCATGGCCACGCGAGATGCCACGGAAGGAGCAATGCTAGGTGAGATGTCCATTTGGTCCGTGTGGGAAGGTTCGCTACTAGCTTTGGATGGAGATGCCATGGAGATATGAGAAATTTTGGAACGAATTTTTGACCTAGGATTTTTGGAGAGAAGAAGGCGTTGGAACGAGGGTTTTAGAGAGAGGTGAGGGTAACGGATAGAGAGAGATACGGAGGAGGTTGAGAGAAAATAGGAGAAAAAGATTAAGTGGGGAACAAACTCTTTAAATTGATTTGACATCTAAGAGTCCATCTAATCTACCCCTATTTATTCTCAAACTAATCCCTATCCACACAATTCCAAAGTAAACCCTAACCACATCTTTTAAAACCTCAATACTTTTTTAAACAAACAACACGGTTGCAAAAAAAAAAAAAATAAAGAAAATATGTGTTTATTTTTTTTTTTAAGTATAAACGTAAAACAATAAAAAAATAAGTAAACTAAATAATTTGTAACTCAGCCCAAAACATTATAAGCACAAATAAAAATAAATATGGGTTAGTTACTTAATTAAGTTTACCAAAAAATAAAGGAATCTTGTTGAAGACGTTTTCAAAATCGTAAACTCTTTAATTAAAAAGACTTTCAGATTTTGAGAAATTAATCAACAATATTTCGAAAATAAATAAAAAACTAATATAGCACACACTAATGTGTTAAGGCAATGATGGCAACACGTAGGATAACACATATGATATAAAACCCCTTGATAAATATTTTTTTTCAGTTTCAAACACTTGAGGCATAATAAGCTTAGCCTTTTTTTTTTTTTTTTTGACACTTCAGGCATAACAAGCTGAGCATTTTTCATGCACTTTAGGCATTATATGCCTATATATAATTTTTTAAGTACATTGCTTGTTAAACACTTCTCAATACACTTCTTTAAACAAGAAAGCAACGTAGTAACGAGCTCCGTGCTTCAAGTTATATTTCAAGTGTAGAGACCAAGTGATCTATGCCTTTCAAGTAGGGTACACTGTAGTAGCGAACTCCATGTCCCTAATACTCAGCATAAATCACCTCATACCTTCTCATTGGCAAGAGTACATCGTTGCAGCGAACACCGTGCCCCGAGCTCGAGAGAAAAGTATGAAAAAATGCCTTTTATTTATCAAAAAGAAAAGATTAGTGACTTTGTCACTTTAAGCATATGAAGGGGAATGATATCAGACGTGCTAACCTAAATAATAACCTACCATAACAAAAAGGTCAGCATGTGCCACAGTTAGAACTAAGCTAGCTAGATTAAACAAATAATAAACTATATTTTTTTTTTAAGTAAATAACCAAAGAAGAAAAAAAATACACTAATATACAAGTGTTACCCTAAGTGATAACATCACCTGGGGTAGCACAGACGAACAGACTCAGAGATTACAAAGACCAAGAGATCTTTTCAAACTAGAAAATCTCTCGTGGTCTAAGGCCTCGTAAAGATGTCGCCAGTTGATACTTAGTATCAATATGATCAATATTAATTAGGCCTTTATCTACCATATCTCTAAGAAAATGATGACGTATGTCAATGTGTTTGGTACGGGAATGTTGAACTGGGTTTTTTGAAATGTTGATAGCACTCGGGTTATCACAAGACATAGTCAAAGAATTACTCTCTAGGCCATAGTCATCTAACATATGTTTTAGCCAAATAAGTTGTGAACAACAACTACCACCGCCACATACTCGCACTTCCATGGAGAGAGAAACACAATTTTGTTTACGACTATACCATGAAACTAAATTGTTGCCCAAGTAAAAACACCCCCACTAGTACTCTTCCTATCATCCATATCCCCGCCCAATCCGAGTCACTAAAGCCAACCAAATTGGTATTAGTATCCTTACTAAACCAAATCCCTAATTCACTTGTTCTGAAACATATTTAATTATCTTTTTGACAGAATTAAGGTGAGAGACTTTAGGATTGGCTTGATAACGTGCACAAACACACACGCCGAACATGATATCGGTGACGACTAGAAGTGAGATAGAGAAGGCTACCTATCATTGAACGATAAAGAGTAGGATCAACATCCTCACCTACTTGATCTCTACCAAGTTTGAGAGAAGAACACATGGGGATTTTTGAACTTTTTGCTCCTTCCAACCCAAACCTTTTTACTAGGCTCTTTGCATACTTGCTTTGTGAAATGAATATTCCTTCATTTGATTGTTTCACCTGTAAGCCTAGAAAGAATGTTAACTCTCCAATCATGCTCATTTCAAATGTTGATGTCATAGCCTCTACAAAATCTTTTAAACACGTTTGAGAAGTAGAGCCATAGACTATGTCATCAACATAGATTTGAACAATGACTATTTCTTTGCCATGCCTTAGGATAAATAAGGTCCTATCTCGCTTCACCTCTTGTGAATCCATATTCAAGTAAGAAAGAGGTTAAGCGACCATACCATGCACGTGGAGCTTGTTTCAAGCCATATAAAGCTTTATCAAGTCTATATACATGGTTTGGTAGATTAGGATCTTCAAATCCTTTTGGTTGTTCAACAAAAACTTCTTCTTTTAAATAACCATTTAAAAAGGCGGCTTTAACATCCATTTGAAACAAAGTAATTTTTAGAAAACAAGCTATAGCCAAGAGGAGTCTTATGGATTCTATTCTAGCAACGGGAGCAAAGGTCTCATCAAAGTCAACACCTTCAATTTGGGTGTAACCTTGTGCTACGAGACGAGCTTTGTTCCTAACAATATTTCCTTGCTCATCTGATTTGTTTTTGAAAATCCATTTAGTACCAATAACATTTGTATTACTAGGACGTGGTACTAAACACCAAACTTCATTACGAGCAAATTGGTCAAGTTTCTCTTGCATGGCTTGTATCCAAAAATTATCTTTTAAAGCTTCGTAAATATTTTTGGGTTCTAAAGAAGAGACAAAACAGGAATATTTTACCTTGTGGTATGTGGTGGACATACACACATACCTTGCCATTTCACGGTCACTAAAATGTCCTTTGTTCCTTGTTTGTACCCCTTCACTAGCTTCTCCAATAATTTGAGAGGAAGGATGGTCTCTTCGATCCTAGCCGGTGGATCCCTTCTCAAGTCTTCATGCACATGATCATCATCTCGACTGTTCATCCTTTTCGCTTGCCGGATTGGTCTTGGGTGATACCTGAGATGCTATCCCATCAATGGCAACACTTTGGCCAAAGACCTGGGGTATCACTTACTTGATTTTGATTCTACGCTTCTTCCAAAGAATATTAATGGAGATTCCCGTACTCCATCACCTCGTAACACTTGCTAAATCATCAAAAACAACGTTAATTGATTCCTGAATGGTTTTTAACCTAAGGTTATAAACCCTATATGCTCGACCGTCCCGAGCATACCCAAGAAATATAGCCTTATCACTTTTAGAGTCAAATTTAGCTAAGTAATCCCGATCATTTAGAACATAACACACACACCCAAATGTATGAAAATAATGAACCTTTGGTATCCTACCATTCAAAATTTCATAAGGTGTCATTCTAGTACCAGTCTTAGAAAAACCCTATTGGCCGTGTGACAAGCCGTGTTTATGGCCTCACCAAAATCTTTTTGAAATTCTTTTTGAAAACAACATCACACGTGCCATCTCAAGTAAGGTCCTATTTTTCCTTTCAGCCACCCCATTTTGTTGAGGTGTTTTAGGAGCGTAAAACTCATGTTTAATTCCTTTTAATTCACAAAAAGTAAAGAACAATGAATTATCAAACTCCGTTCCATGATCGACCTTATTTGCATGATAAGAGCGAGAAAACATGTTTTTGATTTTAGCATGTAAGACTTTAAACTTTTCAAAAGTTTCGATTTTTCTTTTAAAAATATACCCAAGTAAATCTAGAAAAATCATCAACTATTACAAAAGTATATTTCTTACCTCCTAAACTGTCTACCTCAATCGGACCCATTAAATCCATATGCATTAATTGAAAACAGTGCGTTGTCCCAGAATACTCCTCATTATGTTGGGTATCACTATGGGTAGCACGTGTTTGTTTACCTTTTAAACAATCTTCACATATGATTTTTGTACTAATGTCCAGACTAGGTATACCTCTTATAGCTTCAAAGATTAATGAGTTTCACAATGTTACGAAAATGGACATGACCCAACTTTTGATGCCATAAGGTAGCATCATCAACCCTCACGTAATGACACACTTGTTTATCCTCAACAAGATAACAGCTTATTACTTGACCTAGTACCATCATAACACGCTTATTGGTACAATCAAAAACTTCACAAGTGTTTTTATTGAATTTTACTTCAAGGTTGTCATCACAAAGTTGGCTAATACTAATTAAATTAGTTACCATCCATCAACATGCAAAACATTTTTCAAAGCAGAAATCCAGGTACATTTAATACGCCTTTTCCTACTATATTACTCTTGCCACCACCACCATATGTTACACTACCACCTTGAATAGGTTCATATTCCTTTAAAAACATTTTTGTTCCAAACTCATACGACGAGAACAACCACTATCAAAATACCATGAACCTTCAACATTAGTTTTTAAGGCAGTGCATACAACATCACATATCAAATTAGACTTAGGTTTCCACACTTTTCTACTTTGGTAATTTTTCTTCGATCGACAAGGATATCCGACATGCTAGGTAGCACTTGGTATCACACAGAACCGGACTGCTTTCTTTAAGAGAGTTTTACAATTATTTTTCAAATGTCCAAGAGAGTAACAAGTAGTTACATATTTTTATCTTGTCGAAGACTTATCGAAGATATTGGTTCAACATGATCTCTTTCTTTAACAAAAATTAACTTATCTTCTGTATTAGACAAAGTAGATGTAATAGCATTTAAAGACTCTTGAAAACCCATACCTGCCTTGAGTGGTTTGGACAACCCAAGAATTGCATCTAACTTAGTAGAACTCGTATTGAGTTTCTTGAATGTTGTCTCGGCAAGAGTAAGTTTGCTCTTGACTTTGTCCAGCTCCACATCCTTCTTTGTGAGTTGAACTTCCAATCTAGTCAAGCCATCAGTTAGGTCTTGAACCTCTTTGGACAGAGAGATCACCTTCTTGTTCTCTTTCTTCCATTCATCCACCAATTCTTTGCAAAGGTTCTTAAGACCACAAATGAGTTCATCCTTGCTGAACTCCTTCTCATCTTGTGAACAACCCGCATCCATGTTAACAGAACCCACAAAACAAACAGCATTTATCAAATTTAAATCTGTATACCTGTTGAATGATATCTCAGGTGCTATCCCACTTTGGATATCACCTGGGGTATCACTGACATACTCCAAGTCACAATTTGTGACCATCATTGCTGTTTGATCTGAATCTTCAGATTGATTGGTCTCCTCATCCTCATTGTCACTGAGAGAGACCCATAGGTTCTTACCCATCTTCCTTAGGGTGTTAGCACACTCATTTGAGTAATGACCCCATCCAGAGCACGCATGACATTGGATAGATTCAAGGTACTTTGGATCAGATCTGGATTGATCTGATGATGCTCTCCTTATGGGACCACTTTTCTGAGTAGATGGAAATGTCCTCTTGGGCATTGAATTGTACACCTTGGTCTGTTGCTCTTTAGCCTTTACCTGCACATTTTCTTTGTTAAACTTTCTCACCATTGAGTTATATTTCCTAGCAAGTAAGGCAACACTGGCATCTTCACCTAATTCCTCAAAAATTTCGTCATCCTCATTAGTTGAACCACTAGAGGAATGAACTTTTAAAGCAACACTCTTGCCTTTGAAAGCTTCACTTTGCTCGGCAAGGTTTGACTCAAAATTTTTTAAAATGCTCATTAAGGAATTGATATCCATTGTAGAAAGATTGTGAGCCTCTTCTATAGATGAAACTTTTATATTAAAACGCTCAGGGAGAGTTCTAATAGCCTTTGAAACCAATTGGTTGTTTGTAAAAGGTTCACCTAAAAGTTGACACTCATTAGCAATGTCAAACAATTTTTCAAAATAAGAGGAAATGGTATCACTTTCACCCATTCTCAACCTTTCAAATTTGCCAGTAAGACCTCTAAGTTTGTTTTCACGCACACTAGAATCACCTTCACAAAACCTTTGTAAAATATCCCAAGCTTCTTGAGCTGTGGAACTATTTTGAATAAGTTTAAAAATATGCATGTTAACCCACTCAAAGATAGCATTAAGAGCTTTCTCATTATAGTTAGCTAGAGTGATCTCTTCATTCGTCCACTCACCTTCAGGTTTAACCTGAACATCACCATCCTCATCAGGAGGTAAGAGTGGAAGAGAGTACCCATGAACTATAGATCGCCATGCTCGAAGATCAATTGATTTGATATGCGAGCGAAGGCGAATTTTCCAATATGCATAATTCGAACCATCTAAAACAGGAAGACGTTTTTGGTTTGGATTTGCAGGATCAAAAGCCATGATAAAGAGGACCAAACACTTAGTATCGTCAAGTGAGAGGCTCTGATACCAATTGAAATTGTCACGGCTTGAATCACAAGTGATATCCAAGGTGATAACAGCACCAACGATAGCACTTGGGATGGCACACACACACACTTCGAAAATAAAACAATTTTGTAAAAGAGTTTGCAGCGGAATAAAACACCAAAATTGTTTTATTTTCGAAGTGTGTGTGTGTGCCATCCCAAGTGCTATCGTTGGTGCTGTTATCACCTTGGATATCACTTGTGATTCAAGCCGTGACAATTTCAGATCGGCTACACAAAAAGCATATCGATTCAAGGACATCGCGTCTATCGACTTGCGAGTAGAGTAAATATGCTAGTTCGAGCGGAGGTTCAATGGGCAATATCCCCACACCTTCGTATGCAAGTTTTTGTCTGCCGGACTCTATCACCAATCTCGTCCTCAATTTCCTTCATGTGGGGGATTGTTGGAAAAGTATGTTGTGTGTGAAGAAAATTGTGTACATTTCCTTGGAAAAATCGTTTGTCGTTGGACAAAGATTATTGTGGGTTCATATTCTACTCCGTGAGAACATGAAAATGATATTTTATTTGTTCAATTTGAAGATTGAATGATAAAAATATTACAGCTTAAATAAATGGATGAAAGTTGGAAATGTGAGTTTGTCTCACATGTGAAAAGAATGGAAAAACTAGTTGATAGTTTTGGCCATTTTTTATTGAATTATAATTCTTTTAATTCAAGATTAATTTCAAGAATAACTTTCAAAGTTAATGTCCATTTATGATTGGCAAATGAAACTCCAAGAATAAATTGATGGCAATGTTAATTGTTGAATTAAGATGATCATCAATATGTGGATTAATTGGAGAGTTAATCCTTGGGGAGTTTTGAGCTATAAAAGAAATACCCACAACTCTTTGAAAAAAAGAGAGAAAAAAAAAATAGAGAAAAAGATAAGAGGAAAACACACAAAAAGAAGCTTTTTCTATCAATCTTCTTCTATCCTCTTGCAATTCGTTCATCTTCTTCCTTTGCCCTCCTTGAATAATTGGAATGGTGATATTGTCCAAGCATATTAGTTCATTTCGCCGGAAAGCTCAAGTGCGAAGTGGTTCCGGTTAATCCGTTTTATCCTGGGAGACTAACGCCCGTTGAAACCTCAAGCACTCGTAGAGAGGAGGACGAATTAGTCTTAAGGAGAGTGTGTTCTCACACGACTCGGATACAAGAGATTAAAGATGGACAAACCCAATGAAGAGATCAAATACGGTTGTATCTTTCTTTTTATGATTTTTCAGAATTGTTGTATATTATATTTTCAATGTTGTAATTTGTTTTCCTTTCTATATTTTCAAGATTTTTCTAACAACTATTTCCTCCACTCATTCTCTCTCCTATTTCACTATTACACTCACAACACTTTTCAAATTTACTATTTTCTCCCCTCATTCTCTCTCCTATTTTACTATTACACTCACAACATTTTCTCCATTCTTAATTTGCGTGTCGAAACTAAAATGGTGAACTTATTATTATTATTGGTACGGAGGTAGTATATGATAAAATCTTTAAAACCACTATAAAATCAATTTAAGGTGTTTGTGACATCCGGCCACAATCTTAATTTACTTGCAATGTAAGCATACATACGGAATCCCGTGGAATATGCTATTCAATTTAAGGGATTTGTGACATCCGGCTACGATGCAATGCAAACCATACATACGGAATAAGCGACCCAACTTGAATCTTCTTTAAATATTAAATATTGAGGGCAAATTGCATTTTAGTTACCTGAATTTATCGAGATGTTTCAATTGGTTATTGAATTTGCATTTGTAACAAGTTGGTTATTGAGTTTGTCATTTTATCGCAATTAGATATATTTTTGGATGCCCTGTTAAAAATCTAACGAAAAACATAATATCTGAGTTACTTAGGGGTATTTTGGTCATTTTCAATGGAATTTGCATGAAAAAAGCCAAAATACCCCTTCAAATAATTTTTAAATTTACCCCCTTCTCTTAATAAATATATTTCTCAATAATTTATGTCAAAATCTCAATTACAAAAAACATAAAAACGGATAAATAACAATTCTCTCTTCATCACCCACCTCCACTAAGACCTTCTTTATCCATGACCTAGTGCCAAGATCGTTGGCTAAATGACAAAACATTTGAAAAAAAAAAAAGAAAAAAGAAATGAAGATTGGTTCAGTATTGTGATCTAGATTGGAAAACCAATCTAGATTGTGATCCAATTTTGGGATACATGTCCACCAACCATTGGTTGGTGGATTTTTTAAAATATACTTTTTCATTTTTAACTTAAATTATTTTTAATTATATTAAAAATTTATTAAAATAAAAAACAAAAAATATTAAAATTTTTATTTTTTTATCCTCTATAAATAGAGATCAAATTTATTGAATTTGAAGCACAATCTAAAATTCTCTCTTTTCTCTATAATTAAATAGTTTTTTCTATCTCTTTCCCTAATTTCTCATTGTCATTATGGATCCAAATTTTTCATTTGATTCAAACTCTCAAGAATATCTCAACTCTCAAGTATTTTTGTATAATAATTATATAAATTTAGTAATATAAAATGTTTTATAAATTTATTACAAGACAAAAAATAAGAAAAAATGAGGTTAATAATATATGTAATAAAAAATAAAGAATAAATGATATTTGAGTTGG
>JAFEMH010006513.1:72500-121251 GCA_022495995.1 Adenophora triphylla var. japonica
ATCCAACACAAACAAAGTTAAGTCGGGATAATGTGAGTAGAGGGACAAGATACAGAAAGTTTAATAAGCAGAGGTGTGATGACAGATGCATTGAGATGATCATCAAGGACGAGCTTCCATTTAAGTTCGTGGAAAAGGAGGGATTTTTGCTTTTATGCAAAGAGTTGGAACCAAACTGGAAACCACTTAATAGGAAACAAGTTGCTCAAGGCGTTTTGGACAAGTACTATGTTGAGAAGGCTTTGTTGATGAGCCAGCTTAAGGAGAGTGATACAAGAGTTTCTATAACCACTGATACTTGGACATCTATTCAAACTATAAATTATATGGTGGTAACAGCACATTTCTTGGACAAAGACTGGAAGCTACACAAAAGGATCATCAACTTTTGTAATATCACTAGTCACAAAGGAGAGGACATTGGTAGAGTACTTGAGCAATGTTTAAGGCAGTGGGAGATTACTAAAGTGTTTACCATAACCGTGGATAATGCTAGTGCCAATGATGTTGCTGTGCAATACATGAAAAGGAGGCTTACTAGTTACAAAACCTTGATGTTTAATGGTGAGTATCTACATTTGAGATGTGCTTGTCACATTATCAATTTAATTGTGAAGGATGGTTTGAAGGAGTTACAAGATGGGATTTCTAGCATATGGAATTGTGCTAAATATGTGAGGAGCTCACCACAAAGGCTTGAAAAGTTTAGGGAGTTTGCAGTTCTTGAGGATGGCAAGGCAAATGCTAATGTTCCGCTAGATGTGGTAACTAGATGGAACAGCACCTATCTCATGCTTGAAGCTGCTTTGAAGTATGAGTTGACATTTAATAGGATGACAGAAGAGGATGATGCATTCAAATGCTATTTTACAGAAAAAGTTGGACCTCCAAGTAATGATGATTGGAGGAATGCAAAGGCATTTTGTGTATTTCTAAAAAAGTTTTATGATACCACCAAAAAACTTAGTGCATGGAAGACGGTCACTTCAAATGTGTTGTTCGTGGAGATTATTACTTTGTTGTGTGAGATTAAGAAAGCTCTTATTTCAGAAGAACAGTTCTTGAGTAAGGTTGCAACATCAATGAAGACCAAGTTTGACAAGTATTGGGGAAGCTTCGAGTCTACTAATAAGATCATCATGATAGCAAATGTTCTTGATCCTAGATACAAGCTTAATTGGTCTAAAATGGCGATGAAGAAAATTAATGCAAGTGTGTATGTAATTCAGTCAATTGAAGAAGATTTATGAAAAATACTGATGAGTATGTATAACGAATACAAAGATGGGGAGAGCATGAAGCAAGTTGTACAAGTAGATGAAGAAGATACAATGGTGGATGAGGTAGTATTTGAGGACCTTGATGATGTTAGTAAGGAGATTGCTAGGGAAAGGATGTCCTAGAATTCCCAGTGCATCCAAAATGAGGTTGATCAATATTTAGCTGATAGATGTGTAAGCCTGCTTGTCAAACCTTTTGATATTTGTAAGTGGTGGAAGGGTAATGAAGTTGCATTTCCTATTTTATCAAAGCTAGCCAAGGATATATTTGCTGTTCCGTGTAGCACTGTTGCTTCGGAGAATGCTTTCAGCTTGGGGTCGAGAGTGGTGGATCCATTCAGAGCATCTTTGTCACCAAAAACTATTGAGGCCTTGGTTTGTACTTCTGATTGGTTAAGATCTTCAACAGCGAACTTTGATCTTTATAGTACTCCAACAGAAGAAGAACTAGAATTATACCTTGAATTTGAGGAGCTTGAGAAAGGTACTTCTTTTCAATCGTTTTCTCAAATACAACCCTGTTCATAAACTATTTCTGTGCTTTTTGATACTCAATAATGTAGATTGTAATGCCCATTAGTTGCCTTGAGATCTGATTAGTGATTACAAGTACCTGTCTAATTAAGTGATCCATTTTTGGTAGTCCGAATACAGTTGATATATGTTTAATTTTTTCCATTTTTAACATCGTTTAGTTAGAACTGCTGTTGTTTTGTAGACTGTACAGTTGCTCTTCCTCCTTACTGCAATTGCCATGAATTAATCTAATCTATTTAACAATCTTATAAACTTGAACCGTTTGAGTGTTCTGGTATCACCCCACTATTAGAGTACTTGAATGGTCATCTTCAGTTTGTGACCAGGTGTGATTCTAATAAAATTGGTTTGGGTTTGATGGACAATATGTTAGTTATTATTGGCTAAGACCTGGACTTGGTGTAGATACGGGATTAATTTTTTTAGCCTCTGATGATATTATTCTTGACATGTGTAGTACTCTAGGCTCAAATAGCTAATAGATATGTTAGTTATTATTGGCTAAGACCTGGACTTGGTGTAGATACGGGATTAATTTTTTTAGCCTCTGATGATATTATTCTTGACATTAAGCATTTGAACTAGTGAGTGAAGATGTATATAAAAAAAGATATTGTAGTGGTTCTTTTAAATGGTTCCGAATTTAGTGCAAGTGCATATGAGTGTGATGCTATGGCTGAACAAGTTGATGATGTTTATTGAATGGGTGAAGAACAGAACTCTTGTTGTGTCGGCAAGAGTTTAATAGATCAATACTCTGTTTGAGTTAAGCCAAAATATTTTTTTGTATAAGTACTGGTTTGCTTGGCTTAGTTAAGTCCCTGTGTTTAGCACCATTTCTTCTCCATGCAATGATACCCCAAAAAATTGTATAAGTACTGGTTTGAGTGTCTGGTTAAGCCAAATTTCTACTCAATCTGTGATTTTTAGTACATTATCTAACATTTTTTTTCCTCTCTTATTCAGCTTTTGAAGGAGCGGATGCGACCAAGAACTCTCAAACATCAACTAATCAGCGTTAGCAATGCAATTGTGATATTTTGGTTTGGGAGCTGTGGATTTTATAAGTATTGTTTAATTTTCAAGACATTGTTTAGATTTCAAGACCTTTGTTGTACTTGTACTAGTTCGTTTCAGTTTCAAGTATTTATAATCTGTGTTTTCTGTGTTTTGAGACGTATTTTTTTTGTTATAATAAGTTGTTCAAAACAATATAAATGCATTTTTTTTTTGTCTTTATTTACATTTGGTATATGTCTAATACCAACCGTACCAACCGAATACCAACCGTACCATAAACTTGGTATACTGACTTTTGTGGTTGGTACTGGTATAGATTTTCTTATACCAAATCATACTTGGTTGGTACATGGTATAAGCAAAATGAAGCCGGTATACCAACCGAACCACCCCTAGTTAGTATATTTTTTTCATAAATGAATTTATTATTTTACATAATAATTGTTATTTTACTTTTCATATTAATATTGCTTGTATATAGAAAATATAATATTGAAGAGAATGATAAATTAAAGTTAATTAAAAATTTATTGAGAATGACCAAAATACCCCTAAGTAACTCAGATGTTATGCTTTTCGTCAGATTTTTAACTAAGCATCCAAAAATATACCTAATTGCGAAAAAATGACAAACTCAATAACCAACTTGTTACAAATGCAAATTCAATAACCAATTGAAACATCTCGACAAACTCAGGTAACTAAAATGTAATTTGCCCTTAAATAAACAACATATAATGGTGGGAGAAAGGGCGTAAATTTCTCAAAATGACATTCATTAAATATCAGCGCCCAGATCAAATAAACAACTGTCCGAGTGCCGTCATTGTCCATGGACCCATAAATCACAAGTAAGGAAAACAATCCAAAATTAATATAAATAGAAAGCAAGCAAACAAGCAAAAGAAGACCAAACAAGATGGAGTGGAAATTAATTTATAGCACCACAGATTAAACAAACAATTTAATCAACAGTAGGGGATTTATTGATCAAGTCAAGAACGTACCAATAAGCCAATAGCAAAACCAAAAGCAAGGAACAGGATCAGGAAAACAGACAGAAACAATAAAACAAAAGATTAGAAAACTTATCGTGATTTGATCGAGTCGCCTTAGGAAGACTGTCCTAAGAGAAAATATTGCCCCCAATTGGTGCAACTCAGGTACAGGCAAATTCCTCCGAGGATAAAACGATCACGGATTACGTACCACAGATTAGCACACAGGTAGATAATCACCAGCGGTCCTATCTCAGTCGCCTTGAATCTCACGAACGAATCTCTATGAACAGGGAGTGATTTAACAATGAAAGAAACAAGAGGATTGAGTTTTCTCTTCAATCTCTCATTATCAAAAACGGCTGGAGGAAGTTAGAATTTATACATGTGGAAAAAATAGGTTTTAGACTTAATGAGACCTAAAAACTTGCTCCAATTCGGCCCAGGAATTTCACTCACCCGACGCCAGCGCGGCCGCCCTCGAGGCTTGCGCGACCGCGCTAGAGGCCAGGCAATTTGAGTGGAGTTGAGGTAGACCAGCGCGGCCGCCCTTGGGGCTTGACGCGGCTGCCCTCCTTGGCAGTGACTCCGACGTGAATTTCCCCTTTGCCAAATTCAGTTCAAGCCAATGACCCTCCAAGGTCATAGGCTATGAACTTTCATACCACATATATCAAATATTCCAACAATCCCCCACAAGTTCATAGAAATATGACGTGTACAGATTGTCCATTGTAATGATTTCAGTAATGGTACCTTCCGGCTTAAACCACTACCTATGTTATCCAACGCAAACCTCCACAGGATCAGATGAACGGGTGTCTTGAATCTGATGCCTTTGGATGTAGAGGCCTTTGCTGGTAACAAACACGAAAAAAGCTATGATAGGCCCTCTATCGAACACTTGACGCTTATAAGCCATACGTCCCGATCCTCTATCATGAGTGCTTTCAAGGAATAACCCAAATTCCTCTAGTTGCGGCCAACAACAACACTCACTTAGCTGGGCATCTCAGAAGATGTACTGCTAACATCTTGTCTAAAATACTTGATCCCATTCAAAGTTCCAAACTTTTACTTTATTAGCAGCAACGAGCACCTCTAGGCTATTCAGGGGATAGACTCAGACATGTAACATGTCAATCTATTATTAGGTGCTCCGACTCACCCCACAGCTTGTTATTACCACATTGAATCTCCTTTGTGGGATCTCCACTCAAGTAGATTGGGTTGCTAATGCGTACGAATCAGACGGGGTTCAGACCCATCCCCAACCTAGATTTTTGAACTAGAGCAAATTCTAGCCCTTTGGTTAAAGGATCAGCTGTGTTATCCTTGGTACCAACATAATCAACAGCTATCACCTTCCGAGACACTAGATCCCTTATAGATTTTAATCTAATTTGGATGTGTCTCCTAGTTTTACAGTTGTACTTGACACTTTTTAGTTTCTCAATTGTGGCAGTGTTGTCACAATGTACAGAGATAACAGGCATGGGCTTACTGACCATGGGCAATTCGGACATTAGTCCTCGAAGCCATTCAGCTTCCAATCCAGTAGTGTCAAGGGCAACTAATTCGGCCTCAAATGTAGACCTAGACAACAGAGTTTGTTTGGTCGACCTCCAGGCGACTGCAGCTCCACCTAAGGTGAAAACATACCCCGTACAGCCATAACTCCCGGAGTTATAGGCAATCCAGCTTGCATCACTATTGTTGGTCCCAAAGGTGCAACAAGAGTATGAACAGCTAGAGGGGGGGGTGAATAGCTGTATAAAAATTTCTACTCTTTTTGAAAATTCAACCTTGGCTTACTTGGGCTGAAAGTGTGGTCAAGTAAAAACCAACTTTTAAGCTTAGTAAAATGCACAGCGGAAGTTTTCTAAGTACAAAACTTAGTATTGAAAAATAGTGTGGTCGACCGCAAAAGTGAAAGTGTGGTCGACCGCGAGGTTGAAAATGGCTTAGGCAGATTTGTACTATAAACACAATTCAATATGGTGTTGGATAACTATGAAGATCAAACACAAGAAATAATATGAAAGATTAAGAACTTGAAATGTAAAGTGCAGAAAGTAAATGACACGATATTTGGAGAGGTTCAATCGTTAAAGATCTACGTCCTCTACCAAGATGGTTAGTCTTGGATTTTCTAAGGGAGATAGTATATTTGATTTGAGTAGTCATACAAGGAATACAAAGTGAGAATCAAACAATCTCAAATCTAACTATCTTTTTCTATGAAGTAAATCCTAGACAATAACCAAATAGATGTGTGTGTGTGCAAGATTCAAGAGCTCTTTATAATGATAAAGAGAGAGCTTGATGAATCTATGGTGTTACAAAAGGGCTTGAGAGATTTTCCGGGTTGGATAATCTTGAAGGCTTGTAAGTGTTTAAAGATTCGAAGAAATCTGGAGATGATAAGCTTCAACACTTTGATAATTTCGACGTCTCTCTTTTTCTCAAGCTATCTTGTTATCTTCATGCTTGAACACAAGGTCTATTTATAGCCTTGGAATGAAGATAGCCGTTGGAGTTTCGTGTTGAGCAAGCTTCAAGGACAATGTGCTGTTGATGTATAATTGGAGCACGTGTCCTTTGTTGTCTCCATGTTGCAGAGTTAGTGGCAAGGTGGTATGCTGGTATGTCCTTTCAGTACGAAGTGACCCACTGTCACCAATTTTGAATTTTGGAGCAAATTCTCGCAACGGTAAAATTCTTCGAGTTAACTCGAGTTGTGATCGAGTTAATTTCTCAATCTTCGTAAATGATGTGCGGTCCGGCAAGCTATGCCAGAATGAATTGCGGTTAGCAAGCTCGGGCCGGTTGGCATGTCAACGTGCGGTCCTGGACATGTTGATGCGGTTTGGACATGCTCCATGCGGTCAGCTTGAATGCGGTCGAAGAAGTGCTTCAAGTCTTCATAGTGCGGTCCAAGATGCGGTCGACCGCATGGTCAATTTTGAGCCAAAACTACTTAGAAATTTTAACCTAGAATAACCTACTCAAGCCTAAGCAATAAAATGGACTTAACTATATTTGAAGTTAGTAAGACTTCATACATTATGTCCTATAGTCCATATAAAGTAAAAATAGGTGATGGTATCAATCAAATTAAGTAATAGGAGGGGTTCATAGTAAGCATACCCAACAATCTCCCCTATTTGATTGAGACCATTACCTACTATAACAAAGGCTAATTCATTGTACTTGGTAAAAACATGTCCAAATAATTTAAGAATGGTAAATCATGTCCCAAGTCAATGCACACACTTAAGCCTAAGTCATAGATTTCTAACTTCCTATAAAGATAAAAGAATTTCATAATGGGAAGTAAGAAATAATCATTTAGTGCATTCAAATGATGTTAACATGAAGTGCATGAATGCGTTTAAACTAAATGTAAGAAACATGCATAAGTAAGGAATGTGAAAGATAGGTTATATGCATGAGTCAAAAATAATGCAATCATTATTCTACAAACAAGTAGTTTGAGTGAATAAAGTTTTCAAAAACCATAATGATGCATTTAGAGAGATTAATATTGTGGCTTACAGACTTTCAAAAATTTAACAAAAGAAGGAAGCAATAAACAAAAGGCTTCCAGAAAGTCTTCATTAATCTTCTTTCTTCAACGCAAGTCATACGAACCACGGTCACGAACGACGACGTAATTGTTGATCCGCCGGATCAGCCTTGAGGAGCAGGAGCCGGAGGAAGATCTTCGTGCATGTGGAAAGCGAGGCTTCGGGCTCCTATGGCTTGGAGAACTTTCTTCAGCTTCAGCCTTCCTTGTTTCTTTGCGGTTTGAAGTGCGGCCAGATGATTTTCTATATTCGAAAGTTACCTCTTGAGGAGTTAGTGAGAATGTCAATCCTTGAAGTTTGAAAATCAATGCGGTTGGAATGAATTCCCAAGCTTTGAGTCGACTCTTGAATCTTTCTCCTAGTACCGTAAAGGCAAAAGCATTTACGAGGTGTCAATATGGTCTTCAACTTTCTTGATTCTTTCAATAACATCGCTTTATCCAGAGCCATTGCCTTGGATACTTCATCAACCGCAAGTTTCATTTCAGAGGATAAGCCATGTAAGAGGGCTTGAGTCAAGGTCCTCATAGCTTCTTTGATAAAATCTTGGGTGATGGATTCTGGAGAAGGAATGAAGGGAGTGATGGGAGCGGCTTGGCTTGAGCTTGTGCCGCATGACCGACATAATGTCTTTTAAAGCCTTTGTTATGAGAACACTCTCCCCCTTAATGATCTCAATCAATAGGGAGGGAAGAGCATCAATTTTGGTATGAAGGCTTTTGTGAGTCAGCGGCCGAAGTGATTGAGATTTGATGAGTTGGGCAATCTGGGATTGATTGTCAAGCTGGATAGAGGTGAAGGTTTCAATGGACTGGAGGATTTTGTTAAGGTCAGTGTTTTGAGGAGGCTCTTGAGAAGGGTGAGGGCTGAGAGGAGGAGTAGGCCCACTGCGGTTGACCGTGCGGTCCGATTGAGGTTCAGGGAAAATTGGGTCTTTGCCAATTGTAGTATCCTCTTTTGGCTCATTTCCTTGGTTAGCAGCAGTTTCTTCATTTTTATCAACATTAACCCCTTCATCATTAGTAGGTTTTTCAAAACCTTCTTCAAGCCAGTTGTCATCATCAGCAACCACCTTGGTTCTTGTTATCACCATATCCTCCCCGAATAGATGGAATTGAATCAACCAACTCATCAGATACTTCGTCATCAGAATCATCAAGACCCAGGTCAGCAATGGTTTGACTAACATTGACAAGTCTTGGCCTTTTCTTTGGTGAGGATTGATCATCAGTTATTTTCCTTTTCTCCCCCTGAGAAGTAGCACCAAAGAGATGATTGAAAATTTCCTGTTCTTTTAAGGCAGAGGGGGTTGGAGTTGGAAAGATGATAGGAGATTTTGGCTTGGGTTCATTTGACTTGGATGGAATTGGAGAGCTTGGCTTAGTGACTTTAGGAGCTGGGGCACTAAATTTTGAGAGTTTCACAGGCTTGGATGGTGCGGTCGACCGTGATGTTACGGTTGACCGTGGTTTTTCAGCTTGGAATGAAGGTTTGGCAATGCTTGGCTCTTGAATCTTGATTCCACCAGGTCTCCTTGGTGGATCAATGAATGAAGCTTTCTTCTTTGGAAGATCAATAGTTTTATCTTTTCCCTTGGCTTTTCTAGCCACTTCCCTTGAATCCTCAGGTTCCTTGAGTTTCTCAACACTGTCATCTTTGGTTAGTTTCTTCTGTCCTTTCAGAGGCACAAACTCTTCTTGGGGATCCTTCTTCCAAAACTGAATATACAGTTCATTGTCAAACTTTGTTCTGAAAACCTGCATTGTTTTTCTAGTGAATATCTTGGCCTTTGGAATTTCAGCCTGAAGTTCATGATGCCTGTCAATGTATTTGCCTATCTTCTCAGTTTGAGCCAGAATGAGGGAAATGAGTCTGGTATGGGTTCTGTACTTGTTATTACCAGCAGCCTCATTCTTTTGATATTCAAGAATACTGGCTATCAGACGTTGAAAGATGATCTTGGGCCAATGGAGTTTCCTACCAAGAAATATAGCTGCAGAAATCTTCCACTGATCATTATTGAAGTTTGCCTGATTTCCAGTTTTGCAGAAGAGAGAGTGTCCAACAAGATGGCTGATATGATACATTAGCTCATCAAAACTTTTTCTTGGAGTTGTAGTTACAGCAGTACTCCCAATCAATGACACAGAGAGATCATCCAAATCCTTTTGTTCTAGCTCCATAGGGTCAGTTCTGGTGATTGGCATGTTAAGAACAAAAGCTATGTCTTCATAGTCAATATCCAAGGGAATTCCATGAATTTGAGTGCTAATTATCTTGATCCTTCTACCCTTATCATCTTTTACAGTTAGCTCTCTGGCATTGTGAAAGAACTGATCCACCAAAGCAGGGACATGGATTGATTGCTTCATGTCAAAGAAGGGCATAACTCCAGATTTCTTAAACACTTTTAGCAGAACTCTACCAAGAGCATCTTGAGCCAGATCTTTGCGATCAATAACCCACCCATGTATAAAATGACTAGTATTCTGCAATAATAGAAAATGTTAGAATATAGAAAAATATATGTAAGTGCGGTTGACCGTAGTTTAATGTAGCGTGCGGTCGACCGTAATCTAGGGAGAAAGAGCAAGTCTTATGCGGTCGACCGTGATATATGCGGTCAACCGTGATTTGGGTGAAAACAAGCAAGTAAGATTTGTAAGAAACATTTTGGATTAAAAAGTTTAAACAAGATTAATCGGAATCATAAACCAAAATATACGGAAATTCCCAGAAATTCATCATGAATATTTGAAGAACATGAAGAACTATAAGAACATGAAGAACATAATTTCCAGATTTTACAGAGCATGTTTAAAAATCATATTTACTTGCTCTTAATATAGGGAATTTCATTTAAATCAACAATCATACATGATTTAACTCAAATAAAAAACAGAAATTGAGTTCAAAACCCAGAAAACTCGAAACTTAGGTTTAACATAGTTCTTCATTTTGAGAAATCAAAGCACCATCTAAACATGAAATAGATAACATTTATGAGTTTCTAATGAAGAATCGAACATGGATAAGCAAAAATTTCAAGCAAGATAGCAAAGCAAAATGGTTTTTAATGAAACTGGGTTTCCCGTTTTTCCGCCATTGACGAGCAAATTTTTGAAATTCAAAAATCAAAAGGTTTTTAGAAAAATGACTCACCATTATCACGAATTTGGATATACTGGATTCACTCTTTGATTCCTCTGAAGTATTTTGAGTTGAATCCGATTGAGAATGAGACATTTTATAGAGAGAATTTTAGAGAGAGAAAGTAGAGAGAGAAAGAAGAAGACGAAAAGAAGTACTGAGGTGCAGGTGACAGGGAAGGACAGGGAAGTGGAGAAGTGGAAACGGAGGTTATGGAGGGAGGTTAGTGCACAGTAATGTCCTTTGTGTAAGAGGATAGTCCTTTTGTCTTCACTATGACAGCCAATGGGGGCTGAACATGTGGCATTTAAAGAAAAATATTTATCCTATAAAAATTTGATTTAAATAAATACGAGGGAAAAATAATTGCAAAAGTACCCTTGTGCAATTATCTTGTCCTAATATGGACAAGTCCCATACAACACAAAGAGTTAGAACACTTACCTGGTGTCCTTAATAATACGGTTAAGTATGACTATTATGAGCCAAACGGTTGACCGTATTGAAGGCTTCTACAAAGCCTAGAAATTATTCAAAGGCTCATGCAGTCCAATCTTATGCACGCGGTCCACTAGAGAATTGATAAAAACATTTTGGCATGCTAAAGGACTAGTGCGGTCGACCGTGCATTGGCTTGATGCGGTCGACCGTGAAGAATTGAGCCATTCTTATTGACCTGTCTTTGAGCATGAACTTGAAACACACAATTTGTTAGTAAAAAAATAAGGACAAGTTTTACTTGAGTTCTAACATACCCATTTCTCCTCTTAAGAACACGAATCTCTTGGAGTCTAGAGCTTTGGTAAGAATGTCTGCAATTTGATTGTCAGTACCAATATGCTCTAAATGAATGTTACCTTTTTCAACATGATCCTTGAGAAAGTGATATTTGATATCGATGTGTTTGGTTTTAGAGTGCATAACAGGGTTGTTTGATACTGCAATGGCTGATGTATTGTCACAATAGATTGGACAATTTCCTTCATGAATGCCATAGTCAACTAGTTGTTGCTTCATCCACAGTATCTGACAACAGCAGCTCCCAGCAGCAATATATTCAGCCTCCGTTGTTGAGACAGACACTGAAGCTTGTTTCTTGCTGGCCCATGAAACAAGTCGATTTCCAAGGAAATGACAAGTTCCACTGGTGCTCTTCCTGTCAATTGTGCAGGCTGCATAATCTGCATCTGAGAAACCTGTAAGATCAAAAGATGGTTCTTTGGAATACCAAAGTCCAAGGTTAATAGTCCCAGATAGATAACGAATAATACGTTTTACAGCTATAAGATGTGCTTCTCTAGGATCTGCTTGATAGCGAGCACAAACGCAAACACTGAACATGATATCTGGTCTACTAGCAGTTAGATATAGTAAGGAGCCAATCATACCTCTATACAAAGTTTGATAAACTTTCTTACCTTTCAAGTCTTTGTCTAACTTATTACCTGTAGCCATAGGGGTGTCGTATGCTTTTGCATTTTCAAGTCCAAATTTCTTGATTAAGTCTTTAGTGTATTTTGCTTGGTTAAGGAAGATGCCATCATCACATTGTTTGATTTGGAGCCCAAGGAAGAAAGTGAGTTCTCCCATCATGCTCATCTCAAATTTGCTTTTCATGAGCTTCTCAAAACGCTTACACAAAATTTCATTAGTAGAGCCAAAAATGATATCATCAACATATATTTGAACAAGTAGTGTATGATCATTATATTTGGCAATGAAAAGAGTTGTGTCGATTTTACCTCGTTTGAAGCCCTTTTCTAGAAGAAATTTCGATAGAGTATCATACCATGCTCTTGGAGCTTGTTTGAGTCCATACAAAGCCTTTTGGAGTTTGTAGACATGATCAGGATGTTTATTGTCTTCAAATCCAGGAGGTTGTGCAACATAGACTGTCTCTTGAAGTTCACCGTTGAGAAATGCGCTCTTCACATCCATTTGATAAAGCTTGAATCTTTTGAAGGAGGCATAAGCTAAGAAAATTCTTATGGCTTCAAGTCTTGCAACGGGAGCGAAGGTTTCGTCGTAATCGATTCCTTCTTCTTGTCTATATCCTTGTGCAACCAACCTTGCTTTGTTTCTTGTGATGCTTCCATTCTCATCCATCTTGTTTCTAAACACCCATTTTGTACCAATTACTCCTTGATCCTTTGGTCTTGGAACTAAAGTCCAAACTTTACATCTTTCGAATTGGTTGAGCTCTTCTTGCATGGCCACAACCCAACTTGAATCTTGGAGTGCTTCATCAACTTTCTTTGGTTCAATTTGAGATATGAATGAAGTGTATTCATCATAGTGAGAACTCCTTGTTTGAACCCCAGAGAACAAATCACCAATGACATTATCAATTGGGTGATCTCTAACCTCATGAATTTCTGGAGGTAAGTCTGGTTGAGTTGTTTGTTGTTGAAGATCTTCAATAGGTACATCATTTGAGCTATCAAAGTAAGTGAGTTGAGGAATAGGCTCAATGGAATTTATGGGGTCAGATTCAACTGCATCATCTTCTGAATGAACATCTTCAGTAGGAATCTCTGATGTTGGATTTGAGAAATTTGGTGCGGTTGACGTTGATGGATTTCCTTGAGTTGAGTGATTTTCTGATCTAGGTGCATTTTGAGGAGGGTTACCTGTCTCATTAGGCTCAGCAAAATCATCAGCAACATTTGGAGCCAAATGTGGCTCAAGGAGAGAATGTTCATCAAAAGTAACATGAACAGATTCTACTATCTTTAAACTATTTTTATTAAAAACACGAAAAGCTTTAGAATGTTTGGCATACCCAACAAAAATACCTTCATCTGCTTTAGGAGCGAATTTACCTCGATGCTCTTTTCCATTATATAGAATAAAGCATTTGCATCCAAATATTTTGAAGAAGGCTATGTTGGGGGTTCTTCCTCTCCAAAGTTCATATGGAGTTTTGTTGTAGGTCTTGTTGATGAGAGATCTATTTTGAGTGAAGCAAGCTGTGTTGGTAGCTTCTGCCCAAAAGTATTTTGGTAGCTTGGCTTCAGCGAGCATTGTTTTACCAGCCTCGATCAACGTTCTATTCTTTCTTTCCACAACTCCATTTTGTTGCGGAACTCCAGCAGCAGAGAAGTTATGATCAATACCATGGTCGTCACAAGATCTTGAGCTACACCATTATTTTTGAATTCTGTTCCATGATCTGATCTAACACTAACGATGTCATCTTCTTTTTGTGTTTGGAGCTGTCTAAAGAGTGAGGTCAAAATATCATAACAATCATCTTTGGAGATCATCATTTCGACCCATGTATATCTTGAGTAATCATCCACCACAACTAAAGTATATTTATTTCCTCCAATGCTTGCGATGGTGACAGGTCCAAACATATCGATGTGAAGTAGTTGCAAACATCTTGATGTTGAAGGCACAGTCTTGCTGGAGAAAGATGCCTTGGGTTGTTTGCCAAGTTGACATGCGGCGCACTTCTTGTCGTGGTGATCAGCTACTTTGGGTAGACCACGAACTAGACTTTCTCTTCCAATCTTAGATAGATACTTGAAGTTCAGATGACTACGTCTTTTGTGCCACAGCCAACTATTTTCACTCACACTTTTTGCTACAAAACAAAGATTAGTAAGATTGCAAGCAGAATTAAAATCGATAATGTAAACATTACTCTTACGAATCCCTTTGAGCAAAGTGACTCCGGATGTGCCATCTTTGATAAAGCAATTTGCCGAAGTAAAGTTGCAGTGCAATCCTTTGTCACAAAATTGAGATATGGAGAGAAGATTATGCTTGAGTCCTTTGACTAGAGATACTTCTTTTATAGTTAGATTTCCTTTTCGAATGACTCCATATCCAATCGTCTTTCCTTTGTTGTTATCCCCAAACGTTACTGATGGACCATTTTCTTCACGGACATCTTCCAGCAAGGTGATATCTCCGGTCATGTGTCTTGAACAGCCACTGTCGAGATACCATTCATTTGAATTTGCCTTGGAAGATCCAGCCATGAAGCAGAGGACCTGAAAAATAAACATTTAAGCACGAGGTCCCCTTTATTCTTTTGGGTCCTGGGGTTAGCACCTTTTAACAACCCACACTTGTTTGACCGAAGGCGGATTATGTCTTCGAGCATTAGGTGTGAATCTTAAAAGGCATTCAGCAGCCGAGTGACCATAACCATCACACACAGAACAATGATGAAAGCTACACATATCATGTGTTTTTACTAACTCTTTACTTTTCTTAAGAGTTGCATGCGGTTTGGGAGTAGTGATTTTAGCTTTGACAAAGGGAACTGGCTTTGGCTTGACTACGTATTTTCTAGGAGCATTCTTCTTGCTTTTGAAGGCAGGAGGAATGGTCGAAGAAGAAGGGCGGTCAGCCTTGCTGCCGGCACCACTAATTCCACCAGAAGTTGTTGAAGTAGAGATGCGGCCAACTCCATAAGCCATGTTCTCCGAATCATCAATCTCAGAATCCTTTTCTTTTATCTGAGAGTCCTTCTTATACTTTGGATAGACATAATTGAAAATTTGTCCTTTACCCTTAGGATTAGCATGCTTCCTCTTAGGAATTTCATTAGTTAGTTTTGAAATCTCCTCATCCTTTTCACTATCGGATGCACACTTCTCTTCTTCACCGGATCCAAAACCTATACCCTCCTTAATTCCATTGGAAATTTGGGAGTCTATAATTTGATCCGAGGTGGATTTTGACTTGTTCCACCTATCAATAATCTTTTGAAGATCGTTGATTTGGGTAACCAGGTCATCATTGCGAAGTTGAAGTGCAGCAACCTTAGTTTCAAGAATGAGGTTTTGATCTACAAGAGGAGTCATACTTTTGATTTGGCCCTTAAGATTTGAAATTTCGGACCTCATCACAGTTTTCTCCGTCTTGAGTTGAGAAATTTCATCGGTTGATAGTGATAGAGCTTTCTTAACATTTTCAAACCTTTGGATCATAACTTCAGCCTTTTTAAACATCTCTTCTTGATCCATGGGGGAAATCTCATTAGCCCTTTTTGAAACTTTTGGAGTTGATTTAGCTTTTGAAGATGTTACATTTTTGGATGGAAAGATGGGGCGAGAAAATGAATAATTTCCAATCTTGGTGCTTGGAGTGAGGTCAAAATTGCTATAGTCCACACTGCTAGCCACAAGCTTGGTTTTCCTTGAAATCACCTCATTCCTCTTTTTGAGCGACTCATCGTGAACTTCATCTTCTGAGTCACTAGAAGCATCCTCAAAGAATGAGGCAGAGATTTACCTCTTCGGTACTCTCATCGCCGTCTTCATCGAATCAGTCTCGATCCAAGTTGCAAGTTCTTTAGAATTCTCATCTTCTTCAAAGAACCATTCCCTTTCGTTGAGAAAACTTCGAAGGGAAAGTTTTCTTTTCAAGTACTCATATTTGGGTTGAGGACATTCTGAAGCAAAATGACCTGGCTTTCTACAATTGTAGCAAACAAGGTCACTCCTTTCTTTGAGTCACTCACCCTTGAAGATGTTGCCGGATATTTGCTTTTTGAAAACGGTTTTGAATTTTTACGAAATTTTTGAAAACGTTTTACAAACATGGCAAAGTCCTCATCATCCATATCGATGAGAGAAGAAGTTGAAATACTAGGATCTGAGGTAGGCTTTGAGGGTTTCTCCACATGATCAACAACAGACATAGAAAGTGATTTTCCCTTTCCCTCGACTTCTTCAATATGTTGTAATTTCAACTCATAAACTTTAAGGTTTGCATATAAATTACTAAGAGTCCATGTATTTAATTGTTTTGAATCTTCGAGGAAGTTGCTTTGTGCATCCATTTGGATCCCAGAGCAGAAAGGAATGTCATGTTAATTTCTTTATCAGTTAGAACTTTACCTAGAGATAAGCAAGCATTTACTACCTCAACATAGCGATCGTAGGTTTGACGTAGAGATTCATTGGGTAGTCTGTTGAAGCTGCTGTATCTCCTTTCAATTTCAAATTTCTTGCTTTCCTTGCATTGATCATCACCTTCGAGATAGTTTTCAATAGAGTCCCACATCTCCTTTGCAGTCTTGCATTTGAGTACCTTCTGATAGGTTGAAGTGGGTAATGTTCCGGAAATGATATGTCTGGCTTTGCTATCTAATGCAACATACTTTCTTTCTTCGTCAGTCCATTCTGTCTTCAGCTTTTTGACTTCAGGAACTTCGGTATTGGTAGTTGCATCAGTATTGGCTTTCATTGGAACAAAAGGTCCGTCGTTGATACAATCAACTAGCCTTTCATCTATTGACTCTAAATGAATTAGCATTCGAGCTTTCCAGATATCGAAGTGATCTTCATCCAACATAGGAATGTGTGAATAGTTAATCGTTGCCATAGCTTTTGAAGTTGCCATGACGAATCGGCACCCAAGCTGTTAAGCTTGAAAAACAGAGAATAGTTTTATAAAGGTGTTTGGCTCTGATACCACTTGTTGGTCCCAAAGGTGCAACAAGAGTATGAACAGCTAGAGGGGGGGTGAATAGCTGTATAAAAATTTCTACTCTTTTTGAAAATTCAACCTTGGCTTACTTGGGCTGAAAGTGTGGTCAAGTAAAAACCAACTTTTAAGCTTAGTAAAATGCACAGCGGAAGTTTTCTAAGTACAAAACTTAGTATTGAAAAATAGTGTGGTCGACCGCAAAAGTGAAAGTGTGGTCGACCGCGAGGTTGAAAATGGCTTAGGCAGATTTGTACTATAAACACAATTCAATATGGTGTTGGATAACTATGAAGATCAAACACAAGAAATAATATGAAAGATTAAGAACTTGAAATGTAAAGTGCAGAAAGTAAATGACACGATATTTGGAGAGGTTCAATCGTTAAAGATCTACGTCCTCTACCAAGATGGTTAGTCTTGGATTTTCTAAGGGAGATAGTATATTTGATTTGAGTAGCTGTTACAAGGAATACAAAGTGAGAATCAAACAATCTCAAATCTAACTATCTTTTTCTATGAAGTAAATCCTAGACAATAACCAGTGTATGTGTGTGTGTGCAAGATTCAAGAGCTCTTTATAATGATAAAGAGAGAGCTTAATGAATCTATGGTTTTACAAAAGGGCTTGAGAGATTTTCTGGGTTGGATAATCTTGAAGGCTTGTAAGTGTTTAAAGATTCAAAGAAATCTGGAGATGATAAGCTTCAACACTTTGATAATTTCGACGTCTCTCTTTTTCTCAAGCTATTTTGTTATCTTCATGCTTGAACACAAGGTCTATTTATAGCCTTGGAATGAAGATAGCCGTTGGAGTTTCGTGTTGAGCAAGCTTCAAGGACAATGTGATGTTGATGTATAATTGGAGCACGTGTCCTTTGTTGTCTCCATGTTGCAGAGTTAGTGGCAAGGTGGTATGCTGGTATGTCCTTTGTACGAAGTGACCCAGCTGTCACCAATTTTGATTTTTGGAGCAAATTCTGCAACGGTAAAATTCTCTGAGTTAACTCTGAGTTGTGATCAGAGTTAATTTCTCAATCTTCAGAAATGATGTGCGGTCTGGCAAGCTATGCGGTCAGGAATGAATTGCGGTTAGCAAGCTCAGGCGGTTGGCATGTCAATGCGGTCTGGACATGTTGATCCGGTTTGGACATGCTCCATGCGGTCAGCTTGAATGCGGTCGAAGAAGTGCTTCAAGTCTTCATAGTGCGGTTCAAGATGCGGTCGACCGCATGGTCAATTTTGAGCCAAAACTACTTAGAAATTTTAACCTAGAATAACCTACTCAAGCCTAAGCAATAAAATGGACTTAACTATATTTGAAGTTAGTAAGACTTCATACATTATGTCCTATAGTCCATATAAAGTAAAAATAGGTGATGGTATCAATCAAATTAAGTAATAGGAGGGGTTCATAGTAAGCATACCCAACAACTATATCCTTCAAGAACAGAAGGATATCTTCCGCAATGCAGCCCAAGGGAAATCGTTCCCTTCAAGTACTTGAGAACCCTATCAAGAGCTTCCCAATGTGCTTTGTTTGGACATTGAGTATATCTAGCCAACCTAGTAACCGAGTAGGATATATCCGGTCTAGTACAATTGGCAAGATACATCAAACTTCCAATAATTTGAGAATATCTCAACTGAGCCATCGGTACTCCACTTTCATTCTTAGTAAGTGCAGCTGAAGGATCATATGGAGTCTTAGCTACTTTGCAATTCTTATAACCAAATTTCTCAATTATACTTTCAGTATAATGAGATTGCGATATGGTTATGCCACTAGTTGAACGAGTCAACTTAAGGCCAAGAATCACACTAGCTACTCCCATATCCTTCATCTCAAACTTACTTTTCAAGAAGTCCTTAGTAGTATTAATTATCCTCATATCCGTTCCAAACAACAGAATATCATCGACATACAGACATAAGACAATACTACTATCACCAATACTTTTGCTATAAACACACTTATCAAACTCATTAGTAACAAAGCCAAACGATGAGACAATTTTATCAAATTTCTCATGCCACTGCTTAGGGGCTTGTTTGAGTCCATACAAGGACTTAACAAGTTTACAAACCTTTTTCTCATTGCCAGAGGCCTCAAAACCTTCAGGTTGATCCATATAAATTTCTTCCTCTAGATCGCCATGCAAGAAAGCGGTCTTAGCATCCATCTGATGGATAGGAAGATCATATACAGAGGCCAATGCTATAAGCATTCGGATTGTAGTCATTCTAGCAACTGGCGAATAGGTATCGAAATAGTCTATTCCCTCCATTTGCTTGAATCCCTTAGCCACTAACCTAGCCTTAAACTTGTCAACGGTTCCATCAGGTTTCAGTTTCATTTTGAAGACCCACTTACATCCTATCGTGCTACAACCAGGAGGGAGATCGACCAATTCCCATGTCCCATTAGAGACAATAGAATCCATCTCACTCTTAACAGTATCCTTCCACTGCTTGGCATCAGAAGTGGCCATAGCAGCTTTGAAGGTTAGAGGATCACCCTCGACATTGTATGTGATGAAATCACTTCCAAAGTCCTTGGTAGTCCTTGCCCGTTTGCTCCTTCTTGGTTCAATCTCATCGTCAGAATGAGTTGCACTAGAATCAACCCCCACGTTTGTCAGCTCCTCTACTTGAGCAGGAATGGAATTAGTGGTTGGGTTAGATTCTTTAGGAAGTCCGTCCTTCGTAGAAAACACATCTTCAAAAAATGTTGCATCACGTAACTCAACTATAGAGTTCACATCTATGCCAGAAATTTCAGATTTGATAATAAGAAATCTCAATGCATAACTTGTTTCAGAATAACCTATAAAGATAGCATCAACAGTTTTAGGTCCAAGCTTTTTCCTTTTATGTGCGGGAACAAGTACCTTTGCAAGGCACCCCCACACTTTTAAGTGTTTCAAACTTGCCTTTCGACCTCTCCAAAGTTCAAACGGACTTTCCTTTCTATGTTTAGGAGGGACTCTATTCAGAATATGGCAAGCTGTATTCAAAGCCTCTCCCCACATATATTTGGGCAGTCCAAAACTTATGAGTAAACTGTTAATCATATCAGTAAGGATTCTATTCTTACGTTCTGCAACACCATTAGATTGAGGGGTGTAGGGAGGAGTCTCTTCATGTACAATTCCGTTTTCTTGGCAATAATACATGAATGGGTTAGACTCATATTCACCTTCTCTATCAGATCTTAACCGCTTAAGTTTCTTGCCAGTTTGTGTACTGCTTCATTCTTAAATATAATGAATTTATCTAATGCTTCATCCTTAGAATTAAGCAAATAAACAAAACAATATTTACTAGCATCATCAATAAAGGTGAGAAAGTATTTCTTTTTGTCTTTGGTCAACACGCCATTAAATTCACAAATATCAGTATGAACTAAATCTAGAATTTCAGAATTTCTCACAACCGACATAAACGGACCTTTTGTAGATTTAGCTTCAACACATACATGACACTTAGAATTTTTATCAATAGCATGTTTAGGAATAATATCTAAATTCATCATTCTTTTCACAGAATCATAATTAATATGTCCTAAACGACCATGCCAAACATTTGAAGATTCAATGGAATAAGAAACAGGATAATCAATAGAACTAAAATTATTGTGCGAACTAACATCAGTTTCAACTCTAATTTTAAATAAACCATCCGAGGAATAACCTTTCCCCACAAAACTACCAGAACCCAAAATTATGACCTTATTACATTTAAATGAAATTTCAAATCCTTCTCTAACTAGACTAGAACCACTAATAATGTTGCGACGAATATCAGGAACGTGATACACTCGATGCAAGGTAAGAATGCGCCTGAACATACCAAAAGTGTCGAGTTGGGCCAAGTAAGCGAAGCCCAATCCTCAAGACAACCATTGCCCCAACGTATCAAGGGGGCCAGGTCCAATTAATGCAAGGTCCAAAGCCCATACCAAATATCAGTCGACTAAGCCCAACGTCCGACCTATTAGGTCCCGACTTGACTTAGTCCGACCTTACAATCCAGACTCTAATACGGATACGATCCATGCTCTACCCGTCAGTCAGGTCGACCCTTCTTCAAGTGGCGACCTCGACCTAATCACTCAAGCGTCGAGCTAGCTAAGGTAGACATACATGGTCAAATCTTTCAATAACCGCATCCCTATAAATCAGGGACAGTTTCAGGCATGTTCTCATGACAAGTAACTGCCGCTAGAATCTCGGAGCACGTATCGCTCCACCAAAAATACAAAACCATCACCTATAAATACATCATCACTACCAACGGTGCAAAGGTAACTACCATTTTGTTATCTGAATTCATTATTCAATACATTTTGAGATATATACAACCGTTATTTTTCTCTCACGCCCGAGCGTCTTCGCCGGAGACACATCCGGCTAGTCGTGGGTTCTGATTTCAGGTCAAGGAGCCAGGTGATTAGTCCTGCCACGTGGAGGATTACTGATAAGCACAATTCCTGCAGCATCAGTTTGGTTCCATTACCGGGAACTGTGCTTTCGCTTGACCTCGAAGATCTCATCAACCTACAACAATGGTAACCCCAGATGGGCATGTGACAGAAACTTCTGATGAACTTAATGAGGTGAATGCCAACACCAACGTGGATCTCAATGCCAATACTGAAAATGTAAATCTGCCTCCTCCCCCACCAAATCGTCCTCACGGTAGAGCAACGCGCTCTACCAGTGTTGTTGATGGCAGAGGGTTGTCGGACACAAGAAGAGGAAAACGCCATATGGAGGGACAAGGAGTTCCATCTCCTCCAAAACGTCCAGCTGGACAGGTTAACATTGGAAACAGGGCAGGTCCCTCAACCAATCCCATGAGCAAGAAGGAAATGATGTTGGAACGAGCCCAGATTCTGGCTGATTTGATAGCTATGGAGGAAGCAGAGCAGGCTGGCATACGTTCAGAAAGGGTGGCTCCCTCCCAAGTCTCCAACAGGCAGCAGGCCAGGAGTGCTAGGCCCAATGAGGGGTGTGGGTCAAAATGCTGATCAAAGGATGGTAGTTCGACCTCAATCACCCATCCATGTGCCAAGTAATGACTTAAGGGCTAGCCTCACAAGGAATCGGGAACAGGAAGCTCAATCGGATTTGAGGACGCATTTAGAGGCCAATAGAAGCCGATGTGGTTCCCCTGCCCGGACACAAAGATCAGGATCCCATAGGGACAGGAATGGGCGCAGGTCGCGCAGGTCGCCACTCGGGGGTAATAGGCGCAGGTCGCCTACTAGAGATGATAGGCGCAGGTCGCCACAAAGGAATGACAGGCAAAGATCTCCAGTTCGATCGAAAAGGGCTCATTCTCATAGAGACAGGAGGAGTAGACAGGTAACTCCTCCCAGAAGCAAAGGTCAAAGGTCGAATGTCGTTCCCCCTGCAGGAGATGAAAGACCCGACGCCAGGGAATGGTTGTTGATGAAAAGGAAGTTCGAACAATGGGAGGAAGAGAAGAAAAAGGATACTGGAAAGATTGAACGAGTTGATTTTGCTCTTCGACCTCTATCCAAGGAGATGAGAGACAGTCGACCTCCTCCTAGTTTCAGATTGCCCCTATTGGAAAAGTACTCAGGGGCAACCAATGCCAAGAGTCACATAGCGCACCTGGAAGCCACGATGTGCTTTGTCGCCAATGAGGACGACAATATGTGCAACTTGGTTCAAGCAAAAAATGAAAGCTCCATGAGCTACTTCACCAGGTTTAAAGAAATGGTTGACAAGATCGAAGAGGATCTCACTGATAGAGAGGTGATCAACTGCTTCCGAAGTGGTATTTCCTCGAAAGACATGGATTATGAACTCACAGTTCGCACAGTTACAACTCGACAGGAGTTGTTCAAAAAGGTGTACAATGTCGCCCTAGCCGAGGAGAGAAAAGAAAAGAAGAATGGGAAAAGCCACAAGGTGGAGGTCGCTGATGACAAGAAGGACTCCAATAAAAATGGAGGAAACAATAAAAATGGGAAGAACAGTACAAGGGCGACAGAGAAGGTGCCCGAGACTTTCACTCCCCTAACGATGAGTCGAACTGAAATCCTGAATGCAGTCGAGTTGGCTCCACCTGCCCCAATGAACCCAGGCAACAAGTTCAGAAGGGACAACAACAAATACTGTGATTACCACAAGGACACGGGTCATCTCACAGAGGATTGTTTAGGCTTGAAGCGCATAATCCAAAGAATGGTCGAACAGGGAAGACTCGACGCATACGTGAAGAGGCCTCAAAATGGAGGAGGCGAGCAGCCTGCAGGTGGACAACAAGGACTGAGGCAACCTAGATTGAACTTGGGGGTCATTACAGAGCAAGCCAGTAACACCGCCATCTGTGATGATGTGCCGCCAAATTTTTTCCGAAAAGGTTTACTTTGAAATTTTTCGTTTCTTTGAAAAACCAATCGAAAAAAAAAAAAAAGACCGGAGTCGCCTGGCCATTTTTATTTTAAGGGCCAAAACTTTGAAAAATGCCCGAGATTAGAGATTTGGGTTCGGAGGTCATGTTACACGCCGGGAAGGACGTTAGTGTGCACCCGGAGTGCCTCGTAAGACGAGTCTTCCAAGCTAAAAATCATTTATTTGTGTGTGTGTGTGTTACTTTGGCCAAAATAAGTTGAAACTCAGAAAAGTAAAAATTGGGAATTCTTTATTAGACTTTGGACAGATCCCATGATTTTTGTTGTGATTTTTGGGTTGAGTTTTGGTACTCAAAAGATTTTTGGAAGTTGAAAACCATTTCTGCCAGAATGAAAAAGGCAGTGGATACTTGACTTTGAAATTGATTTAAGGGCTTCAAAACTTCATAATCTGAGAAAACTCAGAGAATGAAAGTTGTTCCAGACACCTCAAATAAGATTTCTGTGAAAGAATTTTCCATTTTGGAGAAGATTTGAGGACCCAAAACCTTCTGGAAATCTCAGATATGAGATCTGGACTCCCAGAGACTGGTGATCTGACCTTCAAAAGAAAATTTGAAAAAGGGAGTTTTACTCACGAGAAAAATAAAGTAAAAATATGTCTGGAAATCTCTGGATGTTGGCTACAAAAAGTATTTTGTAGTCAACACCAAATTCCAAGTTTATCTGTGTCCAAAAATTTAGACCATGGACTGGGGTCTTAGAAAATTGCTACTGGACAGCAACTTCTCCTTGAAGAAAAACATGATTTTAAAGGGATTTGGCATCCATTCTTGTCCCCATTTCCCTAGGTTTTGATTAGTGATCACTTGAAATTTTAGTGGTGAATCAACTATATCAAACCATCCTTGGGGTACATTAGGACTAAGCACTTCATTTGCTTGGGAAAGAGAATTTTATCCTTTGAAAATGAGATTTGACGTATGAAAATGAGTTTTAGGGTTTTGAAAATGTGTTTTATTTGCAAGTAAGTAAGAATGCTTTGAAAATAATGTTGATCCTTGTAGAAGATCATCCATGGAGATGAACTTCCATGGTGATCTTCTTGGATCTAAGACAAGATGATGAACAAACTACATTTTGGAGTTTGGAAATGTATGCATGAAGGAGTTTAGGGTAAGGAGAAGGAGGGTTTACCAATCTTCTTTGTGTTTTGGAATTTTTGGCTTGAATGTAAGAGTGTTTGAGGCTTGAATATGAGAGTGTTTGAGTGAGTGTGATTTTGGGTGAATAGTTGAGAAAAAGGTGACAATTCAGGAGAATTCTCACTGTTTTCTCACTATTTTCGCCAAGGTGCAGTTACAAATTGTGTTTCTTCTCCTTTTATTTCTGAGACTGAAGGCCTCAATTTATAGCCCTCTGAAATTACAATACCATCCGCGCGGATGGTTCCCGGCAGTCAGCATCGTTCATTAATTGCAACAGAGGCTTTGGACACAAAGAATATTTTCAAAAAAATTCAAACTGATTATGTTTTTCATCTTGCTAATTCGGGTTTTTTTCCATTTCTTTTGCTTTTTAAGATTCTTTCTTTGGTTTATCTTTTTTTGGCAATCCCTAATCTACCCTTACTTGGTTAGAAATGTTAGGAATTGTTAGGAATTGTTAGAAATGTTATAACTTTTGTTAATTTTCTAACGAAAATACTAACAAGCTCAAATTGGAGCACTTACAGTAGCCCCTCGGCGACGGCGCTTTCGAAGGAAGCGGGGTCGTCGATAAGAGTAAGGCTCCATATTTGGCAGGATGATCAAGTGATCGAGTGGCTGAACCTATTTAATAGGCTACCTACGTATCTTTAAGAGGAATCAAGCCAGTCGTAGTTCGGGTCTTTTACCCTGAAAATGATGGCGTTTTAGGTGCCTCGAACCTGATGAGCGAGTTCTGCAGTCGGTTGCTGGAAAGAAACTCTGCTGGGAATAAGAGATGACCATTTTGGTCTGATGGCTGAAATTGTATATCCGCTCTGCTGGGGATAGGAATGACCATTTTGGTCTGGTGGCTATCCGCTCTGCTGGGGATAGGAATGACCATTTTAGGTCTGATGGCTATCCGCTCTGCTGGGGATAGGAATGACCGTTTTCGGTCGGATGGTTGAAATTGTATATCCGCTCTGCTGGGGATAAGAATGACCATTTTCGGTCGAATGGCTATCCGCTCTGCTGGGGATAGGAATGACCATTTTCGGTCGGATGGCTGAACCTAATGATAGGCTACCTACGTATCCTTAAGAGGAATCAAGCCAGTCGTAGTTCGGGTCTTTGACCCTGGAGATGACTATTTTAAGGCGTCAACCTGGAGATGATGGCGTTTTAGGTGTCTCGAACCTTGATGATGGCTTTTTAGGTGCCTCAAACCTTTGGAGACGATGGCCTTTTAGGTGCCTCGGACCTTGGTGATGGCGTTTTAGGTGCCTCGAACCTTGATGGTGGCGTCTTAGGTGCCTCGAACCTTGATGAGGGCATTTTAGGTGCCTCGAACCTTGATGATGGCGTCTTAGGTGCCTCGAACCTTGATGAGGGCATTTTAGGTGCCTCGAACCTTGAAGATGGCATTTTAGGTGCCTCGAACCTTGATGATAGCGTTTTAGGTGCCTCAAACCTTGATCTGAAATGGCCTTTCGGTGGACTTTGTCTGCTGCCGAAGGAGAGGGTGACCGTTTTGGTCCAGGGGCTGGACCTAATGATAGGCTACCTACGTATCCCTAGTGGGAATCAAGCCCTTTCGTAGTTCGAGATTTACTCGAGATTCCGTTGGCTTTTGGGATTCCGTTAACTTTGCTGGGGACTTTGTTAGCCTTTGCTGGGGAAAATCAGACGTATTCGTCGGAGAAATCGGCCTTACGTTTTACTGCCGGGGAATAATTTTGATGAAAGATACGGGATCCCGTTATCTTTCTCGGGGAGATCGGACTTACGTTTTACTGCCGTGGAATGATTTTGATGAAAGAAAATGGAATTCCGTTAACTTTCTCGGGGAAATCGGACTTACGTTTGACTGTCGGGGATGATTTTGATGAAAGATACGGGATTCCGTTATCTTTCTCGGGGAAATCGGCCTTACGTTGAATCGGGGATGATTTTGATGAAAGATACGGGATTCCGTTATCTTTCTCGGGGAAATCGGACTTACGTTTGACTGCCGTTGATGATTTTGATGAAAGAAACGGGATTCCGTTAACTTTCTCGGGGAAATCGGACTTACGCTTTGATCACGGGATGATTTTGATGAAAGATACCGGGATTCCGTTATCTTTCTCGGGAAATCGGACTTACGTTTGACTGCCGTTGATGATTTTGATGAAAGAAACGGGATTCCGTTATTTTTCTCGGACTTACGTTTGACTGCCGGGGATGATTTTGATGAAAGAAACGGGATCCCGTTAACTTTCTCGGGGAAATCGGTCTTACGTTTGACTGCCGTTGATGATTTTGATGAAAGAAGTGGGATTCCGTTAACTTTCTCGGGGAAATCGGACTTACATTTGACTGCCGTGGATGATTTTGATGAAAGATACGGGATTCCGTTATCTTTCTCGGGGAAATCGGACTTAAGTTTGATTGTCGTTGATGATTTTGATGAAAGAAACGGGATTCCGTTAACTTTCTTGGGGAAATCGGACTTACGTTTGACTGCCGTTGATGATTTTGATGAAAGAAACGGGATTCCGTTAACTTTCTCGGGGAAATCGGACTTACGTTTGACTGTCGGGGATGATTTTGATGAAAGATACGGGATTCCGTTATCTTTCTCGGGGAAATCGGACTTACGTTTGACTGCCGTTGATGATTTTGATGAAAGAAACGGGATTCCGTTATTTTTCTCGGGGAAATCGGACTTACGTTTGACTGCCGGGGATGATTTTGATGAAAGAAACGGGATCCCGTTAACTTTCTCGGGGAAATCGGTCTTACGTTTGACTGCCGTTGATGATATTGATGAAAGAAACGGGATTCCGTTAACTTTCTCGGGGAAATCGGACTTACGTTTGACTGCCGTGGATGATTTTGATGAAAGATACGGGATTGCGTTAACTTTCTCGGGGAAATCGGACTTACGTTTGACTGCCGTAGATGATTTTGATGAAAGAAACGGGATTCCGCTAACTTTCTCGGGGAAATCGGACTTACGTTTGACTGTCGGGGATGATTTTGATGAAAGATACGGGATTCCGTTATCTTTCTCGGGGAAATCGGACTTACGTTTAACTGCCGTTGATGATTTTGATGAAAGAAACGGGATTCCGTTATTTTTCTCGGGGAAATTGGACTTACGTTTGACTGCCGGAGATGATTTTGATGAAAGAAACGGGATCCCGTTATCTTTCTCGGGGAAATCGGTCTTACGTTTGACTGCCGTTGATGATTTTGATGAAAGAAACGGGATTCCGTTAACTTTCTCGGGGAAATCGGACTTACGTTTGACTGCCGTGGAATGATTTTGATGAAAGAAACGGGATTCTGTTAACTTTCTCGGAGAAATCGGACTTACGTTTGACTGCCGTTGATGATTTTGATGAAAGAGACGGGATTCCGTTATCTTTCTCGGAGAAATCGGACTTACGTTTGACTGCCGTTGATGATTCTCTTGAAAGGGGGTTGACTTTGGTTAAGTTGAGGACTAAACTGCAGAGTCCTGAAATTTTAAAGGGCAAAAGGGTCATTTTGACCCTTCAAAACCATCCGCGCAGAGAGGAATGCAATCTGGACAGGTTTTAAATAAAGGCCGCCGCCCTTCTCCTTCTTCCTCACAATTTCTTTCGCCATTTACGAGAGAAGAGAGAGAAACCGAGGGGAAGCCATTGTTGGCCAAGAAAAGCTTCGAAAATCTTTCGTTTTCTTTGATTTTTCGAGCAATGGAACATGGGAAAGCTGCTATCCATGGTCAAGGACGCGGTGCGGTTGCCGAGAGGTGATTAGAACTCGTTCAAATGAGGAGACATTATACTCTTTCGCAATCGATTGCGGAGGAGCCCTACCCCGATGCGTGGCAACAATGGGCCACTGATCCGAGTCTCCGAACGGTATACTTCGAATCTTTTCGATCCCTTTGTCGATTTCTTGCTTGAAATTGATTTTTTGAAATTTTTTTTTGAAAATCCGAAAATCAATGTTCTTGGCCTTGGATTTTGATTTTGATGCTTTGCATGTTGTAATGAGTTTATGGGTAACCCAAATGTGCATTTTGCTTGAAAAAAAAAGAATGGGCATTTTGCCATTTTTTTTGTTTTTTTTTTTTTTGAAATATGAAATGATAAGGAATTCGTCCGAATTTGGGACGGACAAGAATGTATGCATGTATGCACTCTTGTAGGATTTTTTTTTGTAATGGGATGATGAATGATATGATATGAATGCATTTTTTTTTTTTTGAGAATGTGATTTTCTATGAAAAGTGGGACGGATTTTTCGTTCCCTTTGATTGAATGAATGATTTGAAAAAATTGTTTATGTATGCTATTTCATGAAAAATGGGACGGAGTTTTTGCTTCCGTTGAATGTATGCATGTTATTTTATGAAAATGGGGCGGAGTTTTTGCTTCCGTTGACTCCTTGTATGAATTTTTTTCTTCATGTATGAATGAATGTTGATTGGGATTTGCTGAAAACTGCCTTCTTTTGTGCGAGAAAATGGGGTTAGGTCCATTGCATGCTGTTATGCTGCCGAATTTTCTTCAAAATTTTATGATGCATGTGTATGCTCTCTCCTTTTTTTTTTTTGAATGCAAAATTTTGACACTTTTGACATTTTTGTTTCCCTCTTTTTTTTTTATTGCAGGGTGGAAACAATTTCGTGACGAAGCAGCTGAACAAGATGAAGACTCGAGGATCAGTGGAGTCTGTTATTGGTCTATGGGACCGGCTTCCAGATATGGGCAGAGGAGCGATGATGAGTCCTAGACAGATCGTCATTGAGACTGGCTTGTACGAGTTTATCGAGTGCCTGAGGGGGTTGGTCAAGTTTCCCAAGAGTAAGGGCCTGATCTTCGCTTTGGCACAACACTGGTGGGACGTGACCCACACATTCCACTTCTCCTGGGGCGAGGCGACGGTTACGCTTTCTGACTATGCCGTGATCACGGGTCTGTCCTTTAATGGACGCAGCATTGAGTGGAGAGACGGATACAGCGATCTGGATCTGCAGGCCCTTCTAGGATTTTCCCCTATTCCCAAAAAGGGGATGGGTATGGAGTACGCGGTGGTCGAGGGAAAGATTGTGGAGATCATTGGGAGCTATGAGGCTGGGGATGAGAGGATAGGCGACGAGCGCATTGCTGTGGCCTTTTTATGGTTTGCTTTTTCGAGCACGCTTTTGGACATGCCGAGGGGACGGCCTTTGCTTTGGCCGAGGTCCTTGGAGGACGTGGGGATGGCCGGAGAGATATCTTGGGGAGAGGCAGGCCGGCGCAGCTCTATTTCGCTCTAGATCGGTATAGCCGGAAGGCTGTCAGTTCCTTGACATGCTTCGAGTTCCCTCTGGAGGTATAAGCTTTCCTTTCGCTTTCCCTCTTTTCTTTAAGCACGTATCTTTTTTCGTACTTAATTGACTTGATTTTTACCTTTCGCAGGTATGGGCGTTGGAGTTCTTTCACGTCACGATGTGGCGACAGACGGCGGAGTACGTCGGGGCGTATCCAGCCATGCGTTCCTGGTCCAAGTTTGCCCGGGAGAAGAAGGGTTCTAGAGGGCGCACGACCCTCGGGATACATGTGGACCCACGCCTGCCTTTGACGAGCCGAGACGGATGAGGAGATGATATTTTATCCCTGGGATCGTTTCGATGTGGCGCAGCTGAGGGGCGCTGAGGTATGAACCGTGCAGCGGAGGATTTTGAGGGGCTTGACTTGCGACGTCTATTATCTGGGGGAGAGGGTGACGCGTCAGCATGGAGTGAATTCGCCTTTGATGACACCGGTGGAGCCTCCTGTCGACATGATGCACCCTAGTGAGAGATCTGTGACCTGGGATGATTACGGGCGGCCAAAGACTTCTCGGCATTTGTGGCGATTGAGCCATATCCGTATTTGTCTTGAGGAGGCCGAGGACGCCCCGGGTTCTTGATAGAGAGGGTTAGGGTCCCGCGGTACCCTCGGACGGACTTTTCATATGTCCAGGATGGGGTCCGATTGAGGGTGCAGATCCCTCAGCCTGAGCGGCTTCCACGACCTTTCCGGCCTCGTCCGGGTATGAAGGTATGGCTTCTCTTTCCCACCTCTTTTTTGCTTATGTCTTTTCTTTTCTTTCCTGTCATCATTTCTTTCTTCAACGGTTTCTGACGCTTTTGTTTTCGTGCAGTTTCCGGAGGTGGTCGTGGAGAAGCTGACGAAGCAGGTGATCGGGGCTAAGAGATTCATTAGGAGGATGGTGGCTTGTGGAGCCCCTCGGGCTAGAGCGAGGCGACCACAGCCGGCGCCTGTCAGGCGGGAGGCTTCCCCTATTCCTTCAGAGACTTCCTCTGAGACTCCTCTTTCTCCTCTCCTTGACCCCCGCGTGGTACTACCTTTGGACCACGTCATTCTCGGAGATCCTTACGGGCAGGGACACATCTGGCAGCATGGTGGATCTTCTTCGCACGTCCAGGAGTCCGACGCCTTCACCTTCGGATATGATTTCTTTGCAGATCTTGGCTTGCCCTATCAGAGCGTGCCGGTTGGTCCTGACGAGCCTTCCTCCGGAGACGAGGATGATGATTCTGAGCCCGAGACATTCATGGCTACAGAGGAGGCGGGCCCGAGCCACAAGAGGGACCGGGGGGAAGGCCCAGCCACCGAGGACTCTGACTGACGATCCTTCGAGACTGATTTTTTTTTGAGATTGATTTTTGAGACTGAGATTGTATTTGTTTAGACAGATACAGTTTATTTTTATGCACATTTTTTTTGCTTCTTTTTTTTTTGGAATGTATTAATTCTAGGATTATTGTTATTTTATTATTTTTTTTTTGAATGCAATGCTGTATGAATGCAATGTTGCATGAGCCTCGATTTTTTGGCAAGGGTGTAGATGTTTGGTGTATGGACTGGTTTGGACAGGCTTTGGCTGGGACAAAATATTCCTTTGGTGCAGCAGTTTGGACTGTTGCAAAGATTTTTTTTTTCTGGGTGGCAAACATATCCGCGCGGACAGGACCTGCATCTGACATTGTCCTTTAATTTTGCTTCAGATCTGGTCTCCCTTTATTTCAAATTCAAATACCTTCTTCAACCACCAGTTCAAACAGCCATTTTCGGGGAGAAGGAGAGAAAAACCATGGAGAGAATTGTGAGCATGAGAAATCCACCCAAATTGTCCCAAAATTCTCAAATGCAATTCTTCACCAAGTTTAAAGAGTGGTCTCGGGAGATTATGCATGAAAGGAGGTCATTTTTTGAAGAAAGGTACAAGGTGAAGTGCTTATGGTCCCTCAAAGAATTGGTTCCGGACTACGACCTCTTGAGAGCTTCTTCCTCATTTTGGGACACTAGAAGGCATGTCTTTTGCCTTTCTTACAATGAGATGGTCCCGACTGTCGAAGAATTTCGGGCTTTGCTTGGTGGTCCTGAGGTGGAGGAGATTGCAATTCCTTTGCCCGGAGGGGCCTCTTTCGTTGATAGGTTGTGCAACCTTCTTCATCTTTCCCCGGAGGAGGCACAAGGTATGATCTGTGGTCCCGATCATTTTAACATTTCTGGTCTCCCTGATAGATTTAGGGGCTTAGGCTTGCTTGACGATGCCTATTGGGATGCCTTTGCTCTTTGCATGTTCGGGACCTTGTTCATGGTTTATTCTTTTGGGATTTGTCATCGGTCTCTGTTGGATATTGTTGTTCATTGTCGCTTGGGCAGAGATGTTGTACCTTTGATCCTGGGGGAGACTTTTCATGCTCTCGATAGGCTGGCTACCGGGAGACGGTATATGCATGGGGGCAGCCCGTTTCTCTTGACTTTGTGGCTGATGGAGCACCTGGGGTTCTTCGGGAAACTTCGGACATGATCAAGCCTTGGACATTTGCCAGGAGGGGGGTTTTGGTGGATTTTGATGATCAGGGCTCATGGGAGCGTTGGATGGCTGGTCGCTGGACAGAAGATATCAGATGGTCAGTGCCTTGTTGGCGGGTGGAGACTCGCAGAGTACTTCAGGACGGGTCTCATGTGGTCATGCTTCCGGGGCTTTCTCAGTCCAGCTTCTACATTCCGGCTTTGGTCCTGAGACAGTTCGGCCTGGAGCAAGTTCCTTTGGAGGATTTTGATGATATAGCCACCAGGGTGGTGGCTTCTGCTTCTATGGATGATCCTTCGGTATTTCCATTTCTATCCCGAGCATGGAGGTATGACGTCTTTCCTTCTCGGGTTATCCTCGGCGTCAGAGACTGTGTTCTTGACCACTTGGTACACGGATTGGTACGAGAGGCATGCGGGAGAGACTCAGGTGGCTATTTTGAGGCGGCATGAGGCCATTGTGGGTGCGGAGGACCTGACAGTTTCGGAGAGGAGGAGGGCCGAGGCGAGGGCCAACCCTCATGACAGGAGCGGAGATGTTGTGACTGATTATGAGGCTTATGTCAAGAGCTCGGAGAGGAGGGCTCCTATGCTACCAGCTAGGCTACAGGATATGAGAGATGACGCTAGGGCTACTAAGGCCCTGACAGAGGCTGGTTTGATAGATCATGTTCCTGTACCAGAGCTTGGTAGGAGGAAGACCGACATTTTCCCGGTTCGAAGAAGAAGACTCGAAGGGGGAAGAGAGAGAGGGAGAGTGCCGCATTTGAGTGGCATGGAGTGACTCCGAGTTTTCCGAGTATCCCTTTTTTGTCGCAGCATGACACATTAGTTTGATTATGTATCTTAGTTTTCTTTTAGCGAGGTTGCCGGTTGTAGGAATGAACCGGGCTTAGACTCATCAAAAAGGTTTTAACTTGTAATGAATATTTGAATTGCTTGAGTTTTTCGAGATGCTTTCATGATCGATCGGTGTATTGATGTCAAAGTATGACTTTTATTTGTGCTTTAGACCGAACCATTTCAGTGCCTACATTCCCTTCGGACAAATGGGCTCGTGTCTCCGTAGTTCGACACAGTCGATTTTGTTGTTTTTTTTTTTTTTTTTTTTTTTTTTTTTTTGTTTTTTTTTTTTTGTTTTTTTTTTTTTTGTTTTTTTGGTGCAACCCTGTTTTTTACCTAGGCCGCCCTTTTCGGGTTTTCAACCTAGTTGGGTATTACTCTTTTAGCACTCTTTTTTTTTTTCTCTCTTTTTTTTTGACTCAGTGTTTTTACGCGTAGTATCTGCGCGGCTTGCCACCATTCATTTGGGTGTACAAAGGGATTTCCGTCGAGTGTCTCCCAGTTGCATGGCTCCTCAGGAGAAAGATCTTACGGACGACGTATGGCCCGACCAGCACAGGCTCCCATTTGCCAAGCGGGTTGACACGGACCGGGGGCTTTTCTTTCAAAACGAGATCACCTTCTCGGATCTCTCGATGCTTTACTTTCTTGTCAAAGGCTCTAGCCATTCTCCCTTGGTAGGCTCGGATATGTTCCATTGCTTTCAATCGTCGCTCATCTAGCAGGGCCAATTCATCATGGCGACTTCGGAGCCATTCGACCTCGTTGATCTGGCTTTCCAACAGCACACGGAGTGAGGGGATTTCTAGCTCGATTGGGAGCACGGCTTCCATCCCGTAGGTGAGAGCAAATGGTGTCTCTCTGTTGCCGTCCTGACGGATGTTCCCAGCCCCGCAGTGCCGAGTGTAACTTTTCGGGCCAATCTCGCCTCGGACGGCCATTTTCCGGATGATGTTTTCCGAGTCTTGTTTCTTTGCCTCGACGGCTCCGTTGGTTTGGGGCTGTAAGGAGATGACTTGTGACGGGTTATTACGAATTCTTCCCGGCCTTTCCACATTCCCCTTCGAAGTGGGATCCATTATACGAGATGATTTCGGCTGGCAACCCGTATCGGCATATGATGTTCTCTTTGATGAAGAGGGCTACTTTCCTCGAGTTGAAGATTTTGTAGGATTTTGTAAGGCATCCTTTCCAGTTCCTTCGAAGAAATCACCAATCTGCGTCTCTTTAGGCTCTTCCGCAGTTCCCAGATTCACATTCGTCAAAATCTCTTCGGCAGCTTGGGCTCGATTTTCCTCTTTCCGGACAACCTGTTTAAAGATTTCTTTGATATATTGTTCATTTAATGTGTCTGCTTCTTCATCTAGTGAATCGTTATTAACTGTTTTTAGATTATTAGTTAATTCATCATTAGTTAAAGTGGCAATCAAGGGATACTAAGAAAGGTTCGTCATTTCATTGAGAATAAAAGGGGATACATTATTGGCTACAATTTCGTGGTCTTCAGGCGTGAGGCCATCGGACGACTCAGAAGACTCAAACTCAACAATGAGAGACTCAGAGGACTTTTCTGAGGTTGACCTGAAAGGGACGGGGACCAATCCAAGCTTGGTGATCATTTCTTCTTTGGTCGCGGACGGGCACGAGAGAGTTTCCCAATTCTTTAGCGGCATTCTTTGTCGGAGGCCTCATGACTCGGGGCTGTCTCGTTTACTGTTCTCCTTCCTCGATCCTTGCTATCATCTCTTTCTACGAACCGGGATCAATTGTGTCCTGGCGCTCGAAACCGAGCATGTGGATGTAGGGATCTTCCTCAGTGCAGGGGATTCTATCTCGTCACAATCGACCGCTCAATCCGGATGTAAGGGACGTATTGCGTCTCGGTGTCTTCTTTGGAAAAATCTCATGTCCCATGCTCGAGCGGAAAGACTTAGCAGGCAGTTCAGCAAGGAGGATGTCCCACACGACGTTCATAGATTCGAGTTGAGTATGACGATGCTTGTCGATCTCTATCATGAAAATTTCTGGCTTGGCGGGGTCGGAGAGTGGGTTTGAAGAATGGTGATAAAGGCTGTGATTAGGGATCGGGGTTTGTGTGCCTGTATCATGGCGGTGTTTAATGTTTCCTTCCAGTATGCCTCCAAATGTTGGAAATGACAATTGAATTTGATGAATCGAACTTCTTCGGAGTCTGCTCGCTTGAGTGCGTTGACATAATTGGCATCACCGGATTCTGGGGGATTCTGATGAGACTTGCCCCGATAGTCCCTTGGTCGATTTGGAGGAGGTAGCCCCGGTGTCTGGCTGAGAGCATGCTTAGTGACGGTCTCGGCTTCGTTCCCTATGAGGAAACTGTCACCCCTTATGACTTCAAGGTCCCCTTGTCGGTTAATGAATTTGACGCATTGGTGGAGGGTGGAAGCTATGGCTTTCATGTGATGCAACCAAGGGCGTCCTAATAGGGTACGTGAACTCGGATGGGATATCCATTACATGGAACTTGGCACCATTTGGGTTTCGTACCCGAGTTCCAAAGTTCTTGTCCCGAGGATGGGGCAGAGACGAGCCGTCGTAGGCCTTGATAATCCGGGTAGATGGGATCATATGCCTTTCATTGATGCGTAGGGCCCGCATCATGCTAAGGGGAAGGACATTAATGGCCGATCCATTATCCACCAATACTCCAGGGAGCGACACGGTGTTGAGCTTAATGGTGATGTACAAAGCTTCATTGTGTTGGGAAACATCTCTTGTCAAATCTTCGTCGCAGAAGGTAATCATGCTACCATATAGGCGGGGATCATAGATTTGGTGCTTGTGTGGAGAAAGAGAGTCATCAAGCCAGTCACTTCATGCCTTTTTCTTGCGAGGTAGAACCTTTCTTTGAAGCCCACAGGTTATACTTTGAGGCCTTTTGTGGCGGTTGCCATCTCCGGTCAACATGTTGATTGAGTGGGAGCGCCAAGCGCGTTGGTCTTTCTTTGTCGGTATGCACTCGGGAGGCTGGACAAAGGCGAATCTTAGGCGATCCCTTGGGGGATGGATTTACGATTGGCGATAAAATTACCCGGATCTACGATTACGGTGTCAGAAAGTCTCAATTACAAGTTGTGAGGCTTTTCGGCTTTTACGTCCCTGTTTGCTTTGGGGAATACGGAGTAGAGTACATAGTAATCAAATCCCCCGAGATGGCTCCCGAGCGTACCCAGCACCAGTATCACCCGGCCTCGAACCTCTCTTTCAATTTACTTTGGGAGGAAATTTTCTTCTTCTTAGGAGGACGGTCCTCGTGTATCCGATCTTGATAGTCCCTTTCAAGGCGGTCGGGACGATCACGAATATCCCACCAAATGTGTTCTACGGTGGTGGTGGATTTGGGACCTCGAGGTTGAGCGGTCTTTGGAATGACTTTGAGTTGAGCTGAGTCAGGGAGATCATTTGTTGGGCTCATCTGGAAGCAAATGGTTGGACTCTGCGAGGGTAATGAGAGGTATTAAGGTCCCGGGGAACGAGGCATATGTTTGTCCTTCGAGGAGCCCGATCGGTTGGGAGATTGTTAATGTCCCGAAATGGCGTGTGGCCTCTTCAATCCGAGCTTGTTGTTTGTTACAGCGTTCCTCAAGAGCTTTGATGGCGACCATATTTCCTCCACTATTTCCCGATCTTCACTACTCATGCTGATATCTGCGGGATCGGTATCACTTTGAGAGGGGATAGCGACGGTATGCCGAAATCTTTCGTCCACGGATCTAGTCGGAATGGTGACCCTTTGAATTGCTGTTTGGGGGCCAGTTGCCCTATAGGTCGACGGGCGGGAGTCCTGGCGGTGGAGACATAGGAATCTTGGAGTAGCATCTTGATATGATGATTAAGAATGGGAGGAGAACCTTCTTTCCTCTTTACGGTAAAAGTGCCATCGGAATTGAGACTGATAGTCAGACCATGACTTGCGACAACCCCCAGAAGGTCGTCAATTTGAGCCTCATGTCGAAGTCTCATCTGTTCTACCAACTGGATCCAATCTTTGAGTGCATCATGCAGGGATTTTGGAAGACGGAGTGGTATGGTTCATGTCATTACCGGCTGATGCAGACATTCTAAAACCCAGAGTCGGAACAGACGGCGAAGCTGATGATGCTCTTGACTCTTCCCAACTGATCAAGCGGTGACCCGGTGTCCGGAACCAACCTTTGTGAGGAGCTGCGGGGGAAAAGGAACGAGGGTTCAGAGATTTAGGGATTGAAGGAGGGTAGGTGTTTGGGCTTTGGGCTCATGCAACATGCAGTTATTTGTTCTTGTTTACTTAAAACATGTTTTATTAACCTAATCGGTTGGAAAAGATTGCTCTTCTTTTTTGCAAACTACTGCGGATCTGGATCGGTGGGCCCCGTCACTACGTCTATAAGCCCCTCGTATTCCACCTGTATTTCGACCTTCCGGGGTGGACAGCGGCCCGGGCGGCGAGGGTCCTATAGGGCAAGCGGGTCCCACCGACCGAAAGAAAAACGATCCTAAAAGTCGGCGGGTAATCGAGTCTTAACGAGCATTCAATGTAAATTACGGACAAAGGCGACGTCAAAAGTCAAGATCATGTCAGGGGCTCGACAGAAGTCGGCATGATTTGGAGCGATAAATGTCCACGATTGATCTTGATTTGTCGTCGGTTAAGCCTTAATTAGGCATGGAATAATCATTAATCCTTGATGACTCGGTGTCATCTTTGGGAGTCGATGTATAATTTGTGCCGATCGGAGCCCAGAAGTCAAGGCGCCGGTCAATATCTTGGTCAAAGTCTGCAGGCGGAAAACCGGCAGAGCTTCGGCGATTAGGGTCCCCGAAAGATATCGAGTCGGTGTGCCGACAAAGGCTTGAAAGGAAAGGTCTATACACGGACGGGGCATGACACGAGACCAGACTAAAAACCAACCGGGTCTCGGACAAAGTGTGTCACGGACAAGTGCATGGTCGACACGAGGCTCCATGGGATGTTTGGGTAGTCCTGTGCTTGCACCGAGAGGCGTAATAAGACCAAACGGGCCGCGACAAGGATTTCCCCGGGTTAGGGACGTAGTGTACAGTGTACGGTCACGTGCGCGTAGTGTGCAAGCAGTCTATCTTCTTTTTCTGAGTAAAATAGAAATTTTTCATGTGTCTTAAAAAGAATGATGCATGATTTTTTTTTTTTGAAATTTTTTTTTTTTTTTAAAATTTTTTTTTTGAATTTTTTTTTGAAATGAGCACATAAGCACAAAAATTCCGACAGTTAGGGACATGATTCCGACAGTCAAAATTTTGACTTTTTCCGAGGCGGCCAAAACAACACGAAAATGTGCAAAAATCAACACACACAACAAATGATTTAAAGCCGGGACGGAAGCTTGACCCTCAAAAGCTTTTCTTTTTTTTTGAAAACAATGATACCGGTACGTGGGATTGTTAAACCACAATTAATCCCCGACTCGTGTTAGGAGGCGATAACGGGAAGTTTAATGGTTTCCACCAATATACCAAATATCATTTTTTTAGAAAAAGCTTATTTGTCCCCAGCGGAGTCGCCACTGTGATGATGTGCCGCCAAATTTTTTCCGAAAAGGTTTACTTTAAAATTTTTCGTTTCTTTGAAAAACCAATCGAAAAAAAAAAAAGACCGGAGTCGCCACGCTATTTTTATTTTAAGGGCCAAAACTTTGAAAAATGCCCGAGATTAGAGATTTGGGTTCGGAGGTCATGTTATACGCCGGGAAGGACGTTAGTGTGCACCCGGAGTGCCTCGTAAGACGAGTCTTCCAAGCTAAAAATCATTTGTTTGTGTGTGTGTGTGTGTGTGTGTGTTACTTTGGCCAAAATAAGTTGAAACTCAGAAAAGTAAAAATTGGGAATTCTTTATTAGACTTTGGACAGATCCCATGATTTTTGGTGTGATTTTTGGGTTGAGTTTTGGTACTCAAAAGATTTTTGGAAGTTGAAAACCATTTCTGCCAGAATGAAAAAGGCAGTGGATACTTGACTTTGAAATTGATTTAAGGGCTTCAAAACTTCATAATCTGAGAAAACTCAGAGAATGAAAGTTGTTCTAGACACCTCAAATAAGATTTCTGTGAAAGAATTTTCCATTTTGGAGAAGATTTGAAAAAGGGAGTTTTACTCACGCAAAAAATAAAGTAAAAATATGTCTGGAAAGCTCTGGATGTTGGCTACAAAAAGTGTTTTGTAGTCAACACCAAATTCCAAGTTTATCTGTGTCCAAAAATTTAGACCATGGACTGGGGTCTTAGAAAATTGCTACTGGACAGCAACTTCTCCTTGAAGAAAAACATGATTTTAAAGGGGATTTGGCATCCATGCTTGTCCCCATTTCCCTAGGTTTTGATTAGTGATCACTTGACATTTTAGTGGTGAATCAACTATATCAAACCATCCTTGGGGTACATTAGGACTAAGCACTTCATTTGCTTGGGAAAGGGAATTTTATCCTTTGAAAATGAGATTTGACGTATGAAAATGAGTTTTAGGGTTTTGAAAATGTGTTTTCTTTGCAAGTAAGTAAGAATGCTTTGAAAATAATGTTGATCCTTGTAGAAGATCATCCATGGAGATGAACTTCCATGGTGATCTTCTTGGATCTAAGACAAGATGATGAACAAACTACATTTTGGAGTTTGAAAATGTATGCATGAAGGAGTTTAGGGTAAGGAGAAGGAGGGTTTACCAATCTTCTTTGTGTTTTGGAATTTTTGGCTTGAATGTAAGAGTGTTTGAGGCTTGAATATGAGAGTGTTTGAGTGAGTGTGATTTTGGGTAAATAGTTGAGAAAAAGGTGACAATTCTAGAGAATTCTCACTGTTTTCTCACTATTTTCGCCAAGGTGCAGTTACAAATTGTGTTTCTTCTCCTTTTATTTCTGAGACTGAAGGCCTCAATTTATAGCCCTCTGAAATTACAATACCATCCGCGCGGATGGTTCTGCAAGTGCAATCGTTCATTAATTACACTGCAAGCTTTGGACACAAAGAATATTTTCAAAAAAATTCAAACTGATTATGTTTTTCAGCTTGCTAATTCGGGTTTTTTCCATTTCTTTTGCTTTTTAAGATTCTTTCTTTGGTTTATCTTTTTTTGGCAATCCCTAATCTACCCTTACTTGGTTAGAAATGTTAGGAATTGTTAGGAATTGTTAGAAATGTTATAACTTTCGTTAATTTTCTAACAAAAATACTAACAAGCTCAAATTGGAGCACTTACACCATCAAGCACAAAATTTTTCAACTCATTAAGGCCCCACATGTGCCTCCAAGGAGAGATGTCGAGATGATGTGATCGCCTTCTACCCCCGTGAGTTGGCAACCAATATGGCCGCTGGGGAGCAAGTTCTCGTCATCCCAGTCTCATAGACGGATGTACGACGAGCGTACTCTTAGTCGACACGGGAGCCTGCAGGACATTTTATTCTACAAAACTTTCCGAGGAGATGGGACTTAATGATGAGCAAACTTGAAAGGTATGATGGCAGGTTGGAGGGCTTCACCAACCATCGAGTTGATGCCAAAGGACGATTGAGCTCGACGTCGACATTGGCCGACTCCCACTGGGATAGTTTCAAGGTACAATTTATTGTAATAGATGTGAACAAGGATTACGCCGCTATACTTGGTATTCCAGTCGTCGCGCTTGGAATGGTAGCATCAATTCCTCACCGGCCCAGTCAAGTTCCCCACACCCGCTGGAGTAGGATGTGTACAAGGCACGCTCGAGCCTACTCGGATCATGTTCTCGAGAAAGAAAGAAAAGGGAGTTAGAAATTGAGACCGCAGATGGTTACTAAGCCGTCCCGCCGATCACCAAAACTACTCGACCGGTCAACAATCACCTATGTGGAGGAGTCGACATATCGCTGACATGACGAGGTCATGATTGAGTCGACACGTCACTCTAAAACCACAGAGTTCGATCCAGATGTAGTTATGGTCGACCAAGTCCTCATAGGCAACCTATGCCTCCAGATCGACAATAACTCGGGGGCCACCACCACCAGCGAGGTTGCAGATAAGCTGGATGATATGATAGCAGAAGAAGCTCCACACATGGGGGCCGAGGAGAGACAAAGGGTCAGAGAAATCATCATTGAAACCCCGCAGCTTCGTAGATGGTCCAGAGTTAGAGGTCAGATGAGCTAGAGTCGAATCACTAACCTTTCCTACCCCGACCAAAAAATTCAAATTGGAAAGCAGCTATCTGTCGAGGAGCGAGTAGAAATCATTGAGCTACTCAAGGAGAGTAATGACGTCTTCGCATGGAGAGTAGAAGACATGAGGGGAATCAAGGAAGAGGTCGCCGTTCACCGACTTGAAGTCAACCCGACCATAAAGCCTAGACCCCAAAAATTGAGAAGTTTTGTTCGCGATAAGGAGGAAGCCATAAAAACTGAGGTACAAAAACTTTTAAGTGCAGGGATAATCAAGGAGGCCACTCACACAACGTGGTTGGCCAATGTGGTCATGGTGAAGAAATCAAATGGCAAATGGCGGATGTGTGTCGACTTCACCACTCTAAATCTTGCCTGCTCGAAGGACAGCTATCCTCTTCCTAGAATCGACAATCTAGTTGATTCTATTGCCGGACACTCCACCCTCAGCTTCCTCGATGCTTATTCAGGATACCACCAGATTAAGATGCACAAGGATGACATTGTGAAAACAGCTTTCCAAGCAGCTGGAGGCATCTACTGCTATAACATGATGCCCTTTGGATTGAAGAATGCAGGGGCGACTTATCAAAGAATGGTGAACAAAGTATTTGCCTCTCAAATTGGCCGAAACATGGAGGCCTACGTCGACGATATGGTCATCAAAACAAAGACTGGACGTCACGTGGTCGACCTAAAGGAAACGTTCGCCAATTTAAGAGCAAACGACATGAAGCTCAACCCTAGCAAGTGTGTCTTTGGTGTAGCTGCTGGAAAGTTCCTTGGATTTATGGTATCTCAGCGAGGCATAGAAGCTAACCCGGAGAAGATCAAGGCTCTAGTCGACATGAAAGAGCCGACCAGTATAAAGGAGATGCAGCGACTTAACGACAGGGTGGCAGCTCTTGGCCGCTTCATATCTAAGTCAGCAGAGAGGTCTCTCCCCTTCTTCAAAGCGTTGAGGGGGACGAAAAATTTTGAATGGACGACCGAATGTCATTCGTCGTTCCAACAGCTGAAGGATTACCTCGCCACTCCACCTCTTTTGAGTAGCCCGACCACTGGCGAAACGTTGTTTGTGTATCTATCTGTGGGAGACAAGTCAGTGGCATAGCCTTTGATTAGAGAAGAGGAAGGGCTTCAAAAGCCAGATGTACTACATCAGCAAAGCCTTATCGGATGTGGAGAGCAGATACTACAATGCTGAAAAGGTCGCATATGCTCTAGTCGTAGCTTCAAGGAAGCTGCGAGCTTATTTTTTGGCCCACCCTATCGTGGTACTAACCAATGCGCCCTTGAGAAAGATATTACACAAGCCGGAGAGTTCAGGTCGACTGCTCAATTGGTCAATTGCCCATACTGAATTTGACATTGAGTATAGACCTCGAAAGGCGCTGAAGGCTCAAGCTCTAGCATATTTCTTGGTCGAGCTTACGTTCACCAAGGAAGACAGCGAACAGCGAGCTCCAAGAGAGAAACCAAGGGGAAAGTGCCGTAGTCCCAAGTCGCTACTAATCTACCCGATGATTGTTGGAAGGTCTACTCGAGATGGGTCGGCCGACCAAGAGTGTCGATGGAGCCGGGGATAGTGCTAATTGAACCGTAACTGCAGGACGGTATTTCCAGAGTGAGTCACTAAGGTTCAAGTTTGATGCTTCCAACAACCAGCCGAATACGAAGCCTATGTATAGCCATGTTTTTCCGTAGAATACGCCAAGTGTTTTCGAGCGACTAAAATCATGGCTTATTGTGATTCCCAACTAATAGTCAACCAGGTCGGAGGCGAGTACGAGGTGCTTAGTTCCACTCGATCAAATACCGCGACTCCGGTGAAGGAACTAATAAAGGATTTGGAATTCGGGAGATTCGGATGATTGGAAGGGAAGACAACGAGCTAGCCGACCTCCCTCTCGAAATTAGCCACTTCGGATGAGCCACATGAAGATCCCATCTCTTTCCTCGAAAATCCGGCTTATGAGAGAATAAAAATTCAAAGGTGTAGAGGACACTTCAAGAAATAAGGCTTATGAGAAGTGTTGGATCGAAGAAATGAAGGCGTACATAGAAAGTGGCGAGCCGCTCGAGACGAGAAGAAAGCTCGAGCAATCAAAAGAAAGCTCCGAGATACGTCATTCAAGGAGGCAACTGCTCGTAAGATCCTACACTCAACCATTGCTAAAGTGCATCCACCCTCAAGAGGTCGCCCTATTGATACAATGAAGTACACAAATGGGATTTATGGCGGACACCCGGGGCCGTGACTGCTTGCCGACAAGTTAATCACTTTGGGGTACTCACTGGCCGCACATGAGAGAGCCGATACTCATAACTTTGTTCAACAATGTGCTCAATGCCAAAGGTTTGCCAACTTACCTCATATGCCTACCACCGAGCGAGACTCCATTGGATTGCAACTTGGCCATTTAACATGTGGGGTGTCGACTTGATTGGACCCTTCCCACCCGCCCGGGGAAATTGCAAGTATGTGATCGTTGCCATAGATTACTTCACTAAATGGGTTGAGGCCAAACCATTAGCTCGCATCACAGAGGAGAATGCTATCAACTTCATTCACGATTTCATTTGGTGTCGGTTTGGTTTTCCTCGAGCCATAGTATCGTGACAACGACCGCAGCTTCCTCCCGAGCCTTCGGCGTAGATGAATCGGGTAGGGATCAAGCATTGGCAATCTTCTGTCGCCTATCCTCAAGGAAATGGGCAAGCTGAAGCAGCGAATAAACTGGTTCTGTCTGCACTCAAGACAGGACTCGTAGGTCGACGCAACAACTGGTTGGACGAACTCCCCCTTGCTCTTTGGGCGCCTCGCACAACCACTCGGGGGCCTACGGGGGAAACCCCATTCGCTCTCACATATGGATCAGAGGCCATGGCACCTGCTGAGCTCAGATTTCCTACTGCTAGAGTAACATTCTTCGACCAGGAGCAGAACAACATCAATAGATTGATCGACCTTGATTTAGTCGACGAGAAGCGAGATACTGCTTACCTGCGAATGGCCAACTACAAGCAAAGAACCAAGAGTTACCACGACAAGAAAGTGAAAGCAAGGTCGTTCCAAGTGGGTGACTACGTACTAAGGAAGATCGAGGCAACATGAAGGAGAACCCAATGTAATAAGCTATCTCCCTAACCGGGAAGGTCCCTATGTGGTTACCCGAGTCGTCAAGGAAGGAACTTACATGATAGCTCATCCCGGGGAGAAGAGTTGAAGCATCCTTGGCACGCCACTCACCTCATCAAGTATTACTTTTAGCTTTCAACTTCCAAGTTTAAACCTGTTCTAGTTCTAGTTTCAAATTGATGTAAGCATGTTCCCTACTTCAATAAAAAGCGCAGTTTATTCGATCAAGCATAGTGTTACACTTAATCCCAACAAGCTCGACTTTTAGTCGCCTTCGTTTTAACAAGCTCGATTCTTAATCGCCTTTGTTTATCTAACAAGTCTCGACTCTTAGTCGACTTCGTTCTAACAAACTCGACTCCTAGTCGGCTTAATTAGCTCGATTCTTAATCAGCTTTGTTTATTTAACAAGTCCGACTCTTAGTCGACTTCGTTCTAACAAACTCGACTCCTAGTCAGTTTAATTAGCTCGATTCTTAATCAGCTTTGTTTATTTAACAAGTCCGACTCTTAGTCGACTTCGTTCTAACAAACTCGACTCTTAGTCGCCTGTTCTAGTTTAGCTCGATTCTCAATCGCCTTCACTCCTTAAAACAAGTCCGAGCCTAGGGTCGACTTTGTTCAAATGAGCTCGACCCTTGGTCAGCTTCGATGAGATTAACAGAATCGACTCTTAGTCAACCTTGTTACCAAAAGCCATAAGTCTGAGGTCGACTGAGCCTTTACAGGACAAGTCGACCTTAGTCTCAGGGTGGCTCGTTGCCCTACTATATCTAACTCGACACTTACATCAAAAGCATACAACATGCAAGAAAGAGAAGTCAGTTACGATTAAACATAAGTAAGTCTCCGAAAGTTGGCCAAGACTTATTCGATTAAAGCTACAAAAGTACTATGCCTCCCAAAAAATAGGGCCAAGGCATCTAAGCATTCATAAAGCCAAAAAACTAGAAATGTTTGGGACTTGTTCATTACATAACCATCAGCTCAAAATTCAATCTGGGATCGCCTTCAACCCGACCACCGGTAGCCGCTTGTTTATCTGGCGCTTCTCCCTCGGCCACGGGGCCAATTGGTTTACCCGACTCGTAAAACCCATGTCTTGGAGTATCACCATCAAAGGTCGGTGAGTCGCTCTTCAAGATCGGCTAAGATGGTACTATAATTAACTTGAGCGATTGGAGGAGGAGTCCAAACTTCATCTTCGGCGGCCGCGTCATCTTTAGCTATGATTTCCCAAGTCATTATCATTGTAAGGCACCAAGCTATGTCCCTGCCGAGCCGCCGTATTATAGGGATCTTCTCAGCCCTATCAGGGCAAGTTGTTCAACCAGAGATATCGAAAGGTGATCCACTATAATACGTCGAGCCATGTGAGCTCGACCTACATCCCGTACAGCAGCGCCGGCTTCCTTGGTGACATGAGCATGGAGCTCGTCACTTTCTTTATAAACTTTCACAACTTCATCTTTGGCAACCTTCACAAAGATTGTTCATTGGCCTAGCCCCATTGTTGTCGAGCAAAGATTCGGGGCCTTCCCTGCTTCTTGGCCAAGGTAACTGGAACCTCCTCCAAATGCTAGCTTTGCCGCACTCAAGATCAGCCGTCATCTTCTTTTTTTCTCCTCCTTGAGACGGCGAGTTCACTGTTGGCCTCCCTAAGCTCTTCCAAGCCTCCTCCTTCAATTTGATTTCATTATCCTTCAAAAGTTTCAAAGCATCATAAGAGTTATCCAAGTCCGAGTACTCCTCCTTCCGCTTTGTCAAACTCTCCTTTCAACTTTGTATGGTCTTCTTTCAACTCGAGCTTGATCACCCTCCAAATTCCCCACTCGTTTACGAGCCAACATAGTCTCGCGCCTTCTCCGCTCCTCTCGCCGCTTCCAATAAGTGGTGGCTATGTCAACTTCCATGGCAAGAGACTGAAATAACGAGTAGATACAAGTGGGTCAGCATCAAATGAAAAGAAAGAAAGAGAAAACAAAGAAGAGGAACGAGTACATTAAAAGCTCAAGCGGTTACTCTCTGAGGAAGCTGCACCCTAACTCGAACTCGACAAGCTTCGGAGTCAACGGCTTGTTGGTAAACTCCTTCCGACAGGGTCTCCGATCGCCTCCTCTCCCGACAATCACCTCGGCCATATTCCACTCGGATACTCTCTAGCCAAGCTTCGTCGATCCCGGGTCAAAGGAGTCACATCACTCACTCTCAAAGAACCCGATTCCCGAATCAACTCGTCATAGCGCGAAAACTCGAATAGGGGAAGCATGCGGACTTCGACTCAGCCTCCACCGGCTCACTAAAGCACCGACTTGATTGGATGTCGAGCTCACTATCATGGCCCAATCTTAATCCTCTTGCTTAGAGGGGCAAAAGATCATCTTCATCATCCTCCTCCTCATCTTAACTCCGATCACGGGTGATTTCGCCTCAGCTTTTTTGGTTTTCCTTGCTTGGGCTTGATCGGGCCACGAGTCCTCGGGTCTTTCTAGTCTCCCTAATCCTGCTCCACAAACCTGGATCGTATATGTCGACTTCTTCACCGACCTCTTCCATTCCTTGAGCGACGTCTCCAACTTGGTCCCCCTCCAGCTTCCTCAGGATTCCTCCTCCACCGGTGATAGAATTAACAGTGGTCCACATCCACACCGCAAAATATCATGACGCGAGAACACCCTCTCTCTCCCGGGATGTTCTTTTAGCATCAAAGATTGGCCGCCTCCGCAACTTCTTTTGCCTTTCCTTCCCGATGTCAATGGTTCCGGCCCTACCTATACTCGCTTCTTCGCTTAGGAGTTAAAACCGCACCCAAAGTTAAAATGATTATGGATAAGGTCGACATACAAAAATTTCGCGCATACGAGCAAAAAAGTTCTATGTACGAATTAAATACGTGTGAGCTTTCAATTATTCTACATACGAGCAAAAAGTTCTATGTACAAATCTGTTCACAGATAAACAAGCTAGGGCAAAGTGCTGTAGGAGTGGAGATCAAGGTACAAGTGAATGGTCGAAGTTCTTACCCCGAAATGTGTTTCTAACCCTGGGCTCCTTACAATAGTTCAGCAGCTCTTCTTACAAAAGTGGCTATACTCTTCCCCAAATCTCGAATCGGAAGCTCCTCTATGGGTGACCCAACTGGATATCTTCGACACCTAACTACCGTGAACCACGGGCACTACCTCTCCTTCACCGACCATCAATCCAAAGCTCGGATAAAATTATCTCTTGTTTGTTCTCCTGTGGCATCCTAACTCGGAGTAGCTCCCTGTAAACTCCACCAACTCTCGCGCAAATCATTATGCCAATTGGGGGCCCAAAGAGCTATTCTCATCTACTCCCGGGCCAGATCAAGACCGGGCAAGGGAAATTCCCATCCTCTTCTACTTTCCACCACCACCACATAAGAAGTTCCATCCACTAAAGCCTTACCAGTGAAGATCTTCGCAAACACATTTGGGAGATTCTCTGCCTTGAAGGAGGATTTATACCACTATCTTTAGACAAACTTAATGCTAAAAAAACCCCAAACACCCCCTACGCAATGCTCATAAATTCTAAGAATTCTACAAAACCATAACGAAGCAAACCAAGCACTCCAAGCAGCGCTGTTGGCTCCCAGCTGAAGCGGCAAGGGCATCGCGCACTCTAAGAACTCATTTCAGTGGTCAGCGGGTAATCTCAAACCAGCTTCGACTTGGCCATAAGAGAAGGCCACCTCAGTAGAATCCTCCCTGCAGGTGTCCCCAAATCAAGCTAAAGAAATCCTCGCTATACAAAGTAACACTAAATTCCTTCCTATCAACCTCACAAAAGTCAGCGATCATGCTCTGCGTTCGAGATGGAAAATTCCCGTCTCCTCTAACTCACTTGGGGGAACGTAACCCCTTTCATTCCCAGCCCCGCACCACAAATAGCCTGAAGGCATCAACAATACGCTGGCTTCACGAGGTCGATGCGACGGGTTTCTCCGAGCCTCCATATCTCAGACAAGAGGTTGGGTGGGAACAGGGAATCGCCTCTGCATGAAGTCTCGCAGTCCTAATAGACGCATCTAAGTGGCGACCTAGATTCCCCGGGAATCCAACTCGTTTCTAAGGAAGGAAGGCTTACATGGGGGCCCCGAACATAGAATAC